>JAHWFP010045608.1:8786-26011 GCA_023313725.1 Lithobius niger | reverse complement strand
AAAAAAAAAAAAAAAAAAACCTACAATGACAGAATCTGGGTGTTTGGAGCTAACTTCCTCCCAAAGAAACCCTTTTCTAGAAATAATACAAAAAAGTGGACACCCGCGGCAGCAGTGTTGTTCCTCTTCAAGAAAACCATAATTAAGATTAAGGTTTGGTAAATTAAAGTTTAATTATTTGTTTATTTAAGGTTCATGTATTTGTTTATTTAAGGTTATATAATTACGTAAGGGCGATTATACCACACTAATATAAGCCGCTGATGCATTACAGGAACCAGGCGTCGCAAAAAGGGTGCCTACTGCTGTAATACTAGCCACACCCAATACTTTATTCTTGTTGTAAGGTATTAACGATGTTTCATTGTTTATTTATTTATTTGTGGTCGGAGCTTTGAACATTAATGACGATGCTATAGTTTTTGTTTTTATTTTATTTAATTAAGTTTGTAAGAATCGTAATTAAGCATATTCTTGGTCGTAATGCTGTAGTAGATTAAAAGGAAGGAAATGTAGAAAACATATAAATGTTGGAAAGAAAATAGGATACAGTACACAAAATAAATTCTTATAAAAATGGGGAGGATGCCCGCCAAATCAGATTGGTTGGTTAAAAAAAAAAACTTTATTAATTAACAAAAATATGAAAGGGAAATAAAAATTCATTATCCAGCATCAGCTGCAATTACTATTAAATAAAAAAATTACCACCTGTGCATCGGCCGGGAATCGAACCCGGATCGCCCGCGTGGCAGGCGAGCATTCTACCATTGAACCACCGATGCTCCGTGCTGACTCAGAATTTGCTTTCCATCTGCCTTTTATTAGCGTGCATGAAACGAGCGCGTATCGTGCTTGGCTAATGCGGAGCAGATTGGCATGCTGTTATTATTATTTTTTTTTCGTTTCACGTTTAACTGATTCCAAATAGAGAAATGTATGTCAAAACATTAAAGATGTATCTTGCTCCAGTTTGATTTTTTTTTAATGCATAAATACATTGACACAAACATTTTTAAATGGTTTAGATCTTAGAACTGCAATAGAAACCTGCGTTTGATTACCGTACAAATAAGTGTATATTTATATTTTTTTGTACAACACGGCGTGCTGCGTAGTGTGTGTACTATTTTAGCATTATCTTTGTTATCGCCGGAATAATCATACTAATATTCAACAACTAGCATTATGAATGAATGAATAGCGCAGGTAAGCAGTATAAAATGTCTCAAGAGCTATACAAAAAAAGTGAAAAAAATAACTTCTGTAAAACATACGGTCAACTAACAACAATGCTAAGAAATGTCAAAACAATGAAAAGAAAAAAAAGCAACAGGAACATAAATGAAGAACCATGATGAAAGAAGATGTAAATATATGACATACGACACCATGACGGTGTCGAAGTAAAACGAAAAAGTATGGTACGATAAAAAAAAAAACAATGTATATAATATTCTACAAAAACATACTGTAAACATTACTGAGTTTAAAATTTTAAATAAATTTTCAAGGGACAAAGTACCGACATCCATCAGTAGCCAATTAAACAGGCATTCTCGAAATGATTAATGTCAGTAATTTCAGTAATGTCAGTAATTTGCTAGCGAGGAAGTAGCTGCACTTATGGATGGAGTTTTTCTTTATTAACATTACGTTATATGACAACCTATTCATTTGCTCCTCGTATGGTAATTAGTCACTAAACGAGTTGTAGCATACTTATTAATTCTGCGGAAGTTAATTAAAACTCTGTAAACATGTAAATGGCGGACTGGCAGAATTATGGACGAACAGTCGCTTTCCGATAGAATTCCCGTGCCCAGTACAAATTAAGCAGACTGTTGTAAATCCCGCCCGTAAATATCCTCCCCCCCCCCTCCGCTTTTTAGAACCGTTTTTAGAAGTTTTTCGTTGAACAACACATACGTACCGTGAAAGCACTTTACAAATAACACGGGTAGAAAAGACTTTTTAAACATTAACATTTATATATTGTTGCTGAAATGAAATGTGCTTATTTAAAAAAAAAATACGCGAGTGTTCAGTTTGCTACATTTTTTAACACAATCTTAAAACACATATGGTGAGAAAATTATTTAAAATAGAACCGGTGGTTTTTTTTTTTTGCTCAAAACAGCAGTTTTTTTTAACACATGGTAAGCATTGGCGGTTTCGTTAAACTTTATTTAAAAAAAAAAACAGGCGTGGTAATAAAAACGCTGCCGTTTTTATTTTAAACGCTTGCAGTTATGACGCTTTTTAAGCATGTGTTTATAAAGTGTCGCAAGCTGATCGCTAATTTTTTAATTTGAAATTATTTCACGTTAGCAATACACCACTTTCAATGATTCTTCTCAGGCTGGACTACTTGACAACGTTTTGACGTGTTTCACATCTAAAAACCCCGTCTAAAAATGTTTCTAGGGGCGTGTGAAATGTGTTTATTTTAAAATACATGCTTTTTTTTTTACAGTGTACAAAACGACGAAGTGTTTCGATCGTTACCATGACAGCAGTAACCATCATACGATAATTTACGTGTTACCTGGCTAAAGGTGGAGTCATTAATGATTAGTATTGGTGTACAACAAGAATAATAGTGTCCGCGGCCTATCTTCAGTTCTCCGCAGAACGAACACGGATAATCGATTGTACGTTTTCAGTAGCAGAGTACCTTGTTGATATCCAAGATGGTTACAAAAAACAATGGCGGCCATCGATTAAAGCCACCCCCTGCAGGAAGACATAGCAGCTCACAAAATACTTGCAGGACTCAAGATACGCCGCGCACACAAAAAGGGCGCGTTTATGCAACGACTTGGTTTTGCGGCATTCTCTCAGCGAAAACTTGGAAATCATCTGAAATTCCAACAGGGCGGCGATTTCAGCTCTGTCGGCTCGCCACGAAAACAGTCAATAATGTGAGTCAGAAGCGACTGGGAAAATTGGTTCGTCAGGAAAAATTCTTTATCTTATTGTCACGGATTATAAGACTGCAAGATTGAATGCGGCTCAAACGATGTCGGATTTGGCTAAGCCAGGTAAGCGTGGTTACCTTGGCAACGACACCTTTGCCATGAACGCAAGAATGCAATAACAACAATAATAAAATAACTCAACGCAGCACTGCCATGGGCCGCGAAGGCATCAACGCATTCGGTTAAAAGGACATACCGTCTAAATGTGATAAACATCAGTTCTTCCGCGATACGCCAAATATACAGTACAGTCACAAATCGTTAGTTATCAACCGTTAGTCAGTCACTTGTTATAGACCCATTTTCCAACGTTGTGCTGTGTGCGCTAAAAGTCGTTCTGTTGTAACAGTTAGGGCGCATTTAGGTCACCTGGCCTTCTCGCTCGCCGAACGCTATTTGTTAGTCAACGTTATTTATTTACGGTTAGTTTCCCGTTTCACTAAATAAATGCGGTAATACATAATACCTTAAACATAATAATAACATAATAACTGGTGGAGGCCTCACTGGGATCTCCACTTCAGGTGGGGGGAGGGAGGGAGGTGGGGCTCACTGAAGACTACTGGAGGCCCTACCCAACTGCACACTCTGTCCGTTGGAAGACCCTTGAACAGACCTACTCTCTACAATCAAAATATTGCTGTTCAAAAGTAAAATCTTGTTACGTGTTATTTCGCGTGTATAACGGCATCACTCCTAGTATAGCATCATGGAGAGCTACAAAACAAAATACACATTATCTTATTTTTATCTTTTTTTTTCCCCTACGGCATTCCTGAACTTATTTATATACCGTGAGTCACCTGTTAAACGTCCATGGGCTCTTAAATTAAAACAATAAAAAAAAAGAAAGGTGAGGCGTAACAAAGTTATAATTAAAATTTCGAATCTTACTTCTGTTCGGGAAGGGTGTTTAGGCCTAACGCCATCGCGAAAAACGATCGATGACGTTTAAGCGATCATTCACGCACATGATCTGGGTTCGGTCTATAGTATTCAAGTTACCGCAATGCCTTCATTCTCTTACGTTTAGCAATTTAGGAATATAATTTACTAGTTTATCAGTCTATTCAGTTTGTTTTATGTGTGAAGTTTTTAGTCAATTGTGGTGCACAGGGACCTGTACACGGGGGATTCTAGCCTTTGTCCTCATGGCAAGGTTCCCTTTTTTTTTTGTCGACATTCGCTGGAGCGATGGTGTAAAAGAACCTAAAAAAATCCAAAAAAAGGGACAATCGCGGATAAGAAAATGGTGGCAAAGAGGGGTAGAAGTCCAAAACGGGGAGCGATGAAGGTAAAAAGAGGTTAAAAGACCAAAGGGAAAATAACTCAGAAAAAAAGGAAGTTGCCCCTGCCCTCTTGAGGGGGGGGGGGAGGGTGGGTTAGGGGCTTTGTCATGGCTGTTAAGAAGCGATTTATGGTACATATAATATTACTGTATGCTTCCCCTGTTCCCTCCCCCCCTCCCCCACCGCCCCTCACTTCCCGGGTGGTACAAGTGGCCTCTTGTCCCGGGGGGTGAGAGGGGGGGCTTCCACTTACATTAATCCGGCCTTGCTTATGCCAACGAGGATGTGACACACCATGTGACACGCCCATTGCGCTCATGTTGTAGACAGGTGGTTACAGGACGAGGAGGAAAGGCACTTTAATAATTGAGTTTTGAGCGCCGTTTAATGTGTACACTTCTTTGATTGCGACTGAAGTTAAAGTTACGGCTCAGGACGGCGTTGTTTTTGGTTGCAACGAACTAACAAAAGCCTTGTCTTCAAGGATGGAATATACGAGGAAGTCCCGACCATGAAACCTTTTGGGATAGACAGCAGTCCTAGTGACACTTCGTCCCTGCTACAATTAATAATCGGATGACTAAGTATCCTTTGTTCCCAATTGGAGGTTTATCACCTCTCGGCCGGCCATTTTGGACTCAAAGGATGGTCCTCTCTTTCATCTTCCTCGATCAAGGTCGATGGCGCATCTTTAAACTCTAAGACGTCATAATAGTTAACAGGATTTTTTTTTTTAATCTACATCTGGTCTACATGTACAAAGTCCATTAAAAAAGACAATTAATGACTATGATTTTTTTTTATCCGGTCACTGTGACTGGCGACAAGAATCTTCAACTTGACTGGAGGAGGAACAACAGGGCGTTGCACACAAAAAGATTAACGTTCTTTGAAAGGTGGAGAGTGTACAATGCGTAACAGTCACCGAGTGCCAGGGAAAATTGGATGTTCCTCTTACAGCAGCAAGTATACCGTTGATTACTTCATCAACGCAAGATATAGTTGAGAGAGCGCATAGACGCCAGGGCCAACTGAGTTAAAAGCTACGCTACTTTGCGTTTCACGACAGGCAAGATGCTCTGCAGGCATAAGAGGCTCACACTATGGGCCCCCACGCGCTGAGCGGCCAGGTCGTGTGGCCAGTGGTCGTCGCGGCCAAAAAACACGGCGACATGCCGCGCCACCATGTTCGTTTCTCATTGATAATTCTCCATCACGTGGTGAAAAAATGAAACCGAGCAAGTATGGTCACCCTGTTTTCGCATGCTCGCCGCCCGGGATCCCAGTGGCCCCTGCGACTGACTGGCCGCGGCGGCCAAGTGCGTGGTGCTGCCTATACCGTAAGCATTCTCGTTGGCCGCAGCGACCTGGTCGCGTGGCTTGGTCACTTAGGCCGCCCACGCACTGAGAGGCCAGGTCGCGCGGCCAGTGGTCGTTGCGGCCAAAAAACACGGCGACATGCCGCACGGCCACGTCCGTTTTTCATTGATAATTCTGAATCATCGTGGTGAATTCTGAATCATCGTGGTGAAAAATGAACCTGGAACAAGTAGGTCACTCTGTGGCCGCCTGCACGCCGCCCGAGATACCAGTGACCGCGGCGAAAGGCTGGCAGCTGCGGCCAAGTGCGCGTTGCTACATACACTATAAGCATTCTCGTTAGCAGCAGCGACCTGGCCGCTGTTTGCGCGGTGGCCCTTAATGCGCGAGGGGCCTAAAGTTTGCAGACATCGCTTGCTTTGCTTGGTTTTATTATGAAAGTCATGAAAGAAAAATTGGTGCCAAAAGGAATTTTTTTAACATTTTCTTACTTTTTTCGGAAGCCTTCACTATTTTCCTACTTTATTTTTACCGTCTTTATTTTCCTATTTTATTTTTTTATGTTGGAAACCTTCCTTATTTTCCTACTTTTTTCCAACCTTCCTTATTTTTCTAATTTTTTGGAAACCTTCCCTTATTTTCTTCCTTTTTTTTTTCGGTTTTAGGGTCGTGGTTCCCTACGTTTTTTGAAAGGCAACTTATCCTTGTTCAAGTTCATTACCAGCTTGAACAGGATTATCGAGTTAATTACATTTGTTTTCATCATTATTTTATAACTTATAATCGACAAACGTTGCCTCGACGCAAATTTTAGTACCTAGTATAATTTTTATTTCAAGTAACAGCAGATAAACTGTCATAGTGGTAAGTTCATAATTGTTGTGTTGTTTACTTTCAGATTTATTACGAACGAAATAGTATTAAACGAAGAACCACAATGGAGCCAACATTGTGAACAGCTAAGGATGACAAGTGAGCAGCAATTAGTATTAAACTAAAAAATTCACGTGCCATCATGAGTCCGGGAATTCAAACCAGGTCTTTGGATTTATCCTCCAATGTAGTAGACAACTATGGTAACTCGACACTACCGTAATTGCTGTTGTCATAATTGCTGCTCACTTGACATTCTTAGCTGTTCATAATGTTGGGGTCTATTGTATTTCGCCGATTAATGCTAATATTTACTGCTAACTGCCGTTCCTTAATTAAGAATTTAGTTTTAAAATCCTTATTTATACAGCAGTGACAATAACGTCATATCTATATACTTATTTGCCTTACAAGTAGGCAAGAAGGGGGGAGCTAGGAGCTAGCTCGTACACGTATGCACTTTTATGTACCCTCAGTTTAACTGCTGGACATTATTAAACACCTACAGGAGTGTTAAACACAATTGGTCACGTGGTCCAAATCGTGGTCGTTTGGCGGCCATATTGGACGTCATATTGGGAACTATGCCCACTGATATCTCCCTTACCGGTGGTCCGATTTTAACTTTCTTATAGTCCATTTTAATCGCCGTTAAATGCCCTACAACTTTTGCGGTATGACTTTTTTTAATAATTCCATTAGTTTTTTAGAAAAAGCATGATTTTAATGAGTATTATGTGTAAAACGCCGTTTCTTGAGTAAATTCCTTATAAAAGTGCAAGAAAGTTGCTATTAGAAACAGATCTGTACGGGAAAACTGTTGTTGATTAAATAAACTAGCTTAGCCAACCATGTTCCGAAATAAAGACATATTTTCCAATAGTATCAGATGGTTATTGGAGCGAAGCTCCGTTTATGAATGCACTCAAATGCAATCTTTATAATCGCATCACGCAATAACCACTGCCTCAATTAAAAACAGATTTTGTATCGTTTCACCTAGAGATGGATTGTAAAAAAAAATTCGGAATCGGGCATGTCGTTGAGGAATAATGAAGGTGACAAAATGTGGTAAAAAATGGGCCAAAAGCCAAGAACCAAGATGCCAAACAACAACGAGGTCATAGTTTATTCTTGACGTCATATAGTGTGTTCATGCAAAGTTTGTTTTGGTAGGTCAAAGTTTCTTTCTTTTTGATTAGTTTTCCCGATCAAACTATGACGTCTTGAGCAGTTTTCACATAGATTGGTAATAAACCAAATTGAAGTCATTGTTACTTCTCGTCGGCCAATTTTGACGCCATTTTGAAGTTTTTTTCACCAGCTTCTTAATGGTCTTAACCCCAAGCAAGTACAAGGCAAAATGATAATTTTACTAGGGATTTTTGTGTTTTAAAATGATTGTGGGATGTGGAACATTATTTTAAACCAATATGTTTTTAATAAGTATGAGCCTATGTTGCATCAACAACGTTGTTTTTATGATACTATCTAGCTAAGTAGCTAGCTACCTTAGTGGTCTTTCTCTGGTTGAATGATATCAATACTTTCAAAGGCCAACCCTTTTTCGAAACTTGGTGGCTTCCTTATGTTAGTTTTAGTTTTGGGTGGATTACAACTACATCACATACTCATTTCACAGAATGTTTGAGTATTCTGAATTTGAAAATAAATGTTTTAAAGAAGGAAGGCATTAACCAAGCCAAACAGCAGTAAACACGGAGCCCGTTCCGTTATGTCGACACTGGAAATGATGGTTTGTTGATTTTTTTTTCGTATGTTGGTTTGTTTATTGGTTTGACTTGATGCATCATGTAATAACGACTACATCAATTATTAACACCAGATTTTGATTAGATACACCAACAGGTGGTTTGTAAAAAAAAAAAAGAAGAAGTTAAATAGGACGTGTTGTTGAGGAACAACGCCATCCAGCGCTACGAAAGCAAATGCACAAAGAAACAAGATGGAAAGAGCATCCGAAAAGATGAGACACAATGCTGTCGCCAATGCACTCGCAATGCATTCTCAAACACTTGCCTGTGCCTGGTGTATCGTTTGTTTGTTTGTTTGCTTGTTTGTTTGTTGATTTGTTTGTTAGTTTGTTGGTTTGTTTGTTGGTATATTCGTTTGTTTGTTGGTTGATTTTTTTTATTTGTTTGTGTGTTAGTTTGTTTGTTGATTTGTGTGTTGGTGGGTTTGTAGGTTTGTTTATTGGTTTGTTTGTTGGTATGTTCGTTTGTTTATTGGTTTGTTTGTTGGTATGTTCGTTTGTTTGTTGGTCTGTTGATTTGTTTGTTTGGTGGTTTGGTGGTTTGTTTGTTTTGTTGTTGGTTTGTTGGTTAGCTTGTCCGCTTCGCTCCATTTTGTCGACAGTGTAAGTGATGACGCACTAGTTTATAGGGGGATTTGCACTTAACCTTACTGTATCAAATCCGTTAAAGAAGCAGGTGACAGGATGTTAACCCATACTTTTCACACATCAATTACTTCAAACGTGAATGGAGCTGTGATTTGTTCTACTGACAGTTACATCTTTGTTAATGCACTGTATCATTACCATGATAAGTGAAAACTACGAACCTTGGATTACGGTGACAGACAAAAAGAGGGTAGTTTAACTCCGCAAATGCAAAGGAACACCTGAACCTGAGAATTGGCCTAGGCCCTGTTATTGCTAGAAATTCTTTGGAGAAGATGTAAGGGTTTATATGGTTGAGAATTATATGCTTTGATTTTTAAATAAAAAAAAACTGGATTTGGTAGACAGTAAGGTTAAGTGCAAATCCCCCACAAATAACCTTCTGATAGTATTGGAAAACATGTCTTTATTACAGAACATGGTTGGCTAAGCTAGTTTATTTAATCAACAACCATTTTCCGCACAGATCTGTTTCTAATAGCAACTTTCTTGAACTTTTATAAGGAATTTATAAAAGAAACGGCGTTTTTCACGTAATATTTATTAAAATCTTGCTTTTTCTCAAAAACTAATGGAATTATCAAAAAACATCATACCACAAAAGTTGTAGGGTATTTAACGGCGATTAAAATGGAATATAAGAAAATTAAAATCGGACCACCGCTAAGGGAGATATCATTGGGCATAGTTCCCAATATGGCATCCAATATGGCGTCCAATATGGCCGCCAAACAACCATAATTTGGGCCACGTGACCAATTGTGTTTAACACTCCTGTGTAATAATGCCCAGCAGTCAAACTGAGGGTACATAAAAGTGCATACGTGCATTGAGCTAGCTCCTGTACTAGAAATTGAAATTGAAATTTGTTTATTATAGCCATAGCCCAAGGCCAAGCGCCCAATCACAAATACACTAAATTAGTGACCAACAGCAGAACTAGATGAATACTGATAAGTACAGGAATGAGCAGAAGAAGGAAGATAGGAAGAATTGGGAATTGGAATTTGTTTATTAGGCTGTGGCTCGAAGCCATGCTCCCAAATATAATGACACCTCACTATACACTGTACTACACTGAATACACCGTAATACACTGTAAGACACTGTACAAATACACACTGTATACAATCACTGAAGCTCGTGGCCTATTATCACTCTGCAAAATTACTCAACATGACTGCACCGCCACTCAAATACAAGTAATAGACTCGACATGAAAACTGCTTCACCGTATGTCAGAGGACGACAAGAAAGACCATGAACACATGCACTCACTGCGCGAAGAAGGAAGAAGGGGAATAAGACGCTGACAATGTAGAAGCCAAACAATACATAAAAGTAATAGATATTACCCTCTTGTTCAAACAATTGATTGATTGAGTTTGATTTGATTTTGATTTTGATTTTATTGAACCTATAGATGCTGACATTCATTCGCTCTAACTATCCTACTTAATACTTATCTAAACCAAAAATAATAAATTGTAAGCAAAAAACCCGCCAAGTTTCAGCCATTGAACATCTGTGATATCAAAAACGAGCCAAGTTTTCACTCATCAGACATACAACGCAACTTTAAAACTTGGCGCATTGCAAGCCTTTTTTTTTACTTGAATAGTTCGGCTATTTTTTGATTTTTTCGAATAAATATATATACCGTGAATTTTATCGAAATAAGCTAAAGATTTTTTTGTTACAATATCTTTTGTTTGAATCAGTTTACAATAAAGTTTAACAACTCAGATGGTGGCGTTTTGTTGAACTACTGCAGACTAGCGTGCTGTACTGTAAACTATAGCTTTTAGTGGTACGCAGTATTATTACGCCGTATTATTTGTGAACCACTCCTGGAGTTACGAAAATCGGAACCTCCGCGATTCACTACTGAATTTTGCAGTTCGTAAATAGTTTTTCTTAACCGAGAGCAAATTGCTCGTCGGAGTGACCGATTGATCGTTTCAACTTTGATGTTGTTATTTCGCTTCTAAAAGGGTTTCAAAGGGTTTAACGAGCGTTAACCACTCCATTTCGCTTCTTGTGCGCGAAACAATAATGAAACAGCAACAAGAACAACAACAAAGAACTATAGCGCCTATTTTGATAGTTGTGCATCTTGGGTCTTCCAAACGAAAGGCTTGCAATGCGCCAAGTTTTCAAGTTGCGTTGTATGTCTGATGAGTGGAAACTTGGCTCGTTTTTGATATCACAGATGTTCAATGGTGGTTTTTTGCTTACAATTTATTGTTTTTGGTTTAGATATCAAGCGTTTTGGTAGCTGCGCCTAACGTGATTTTTTTGTTACTTATGATGTTCTAAATTCTTTACATTTTTTGTTGTAAACTTGCTGAACCTTTATTTTTGGACTTAACAACATTTTTGGTGTTGTCTTTTGTGTAGATATCAGTTATTTGTTTAAACTGATTTGATTTTATGATTTTGTGGAGTTTGGATTTTGTAAGTCAAATACTTTCTTTAAAAGAAAACTAGAAATAATATAATTACTCGCAGAAAGGAGCCAAGTATTAATTCTGCAGAAATTGCACATTTCAGACAAAATGGTAAAAATTTTTAACTACAGCAGTAAAGTTTCACGTGGACTAAACAGTACAACGACACTACAGTATAGGAAACCTTACAGGACAGTTTTTTGTGTTCCTTTTGCTGTTTTGACTTCGGATCAGTTCAACCTTACATTAAGCATCAAACGAGTTGGTATTTATTTTCTAATGTTGTTTTTTGATATGTCTGACTGATTTATTTTATTTTCCAGTAACAATGCAACTTATATTTAGTATGGAGGAGTTCCGCAAGCCAGATATATGCCGTGACAGCAGGTCATTTGGTGGTTTCTTTACGTTTTTGGTTGCCAGGTTTTATTGAAGCTTTACGCTTGGTTATTTTCTGCAATGATTCTTGTTCAGGTATCAGTTGTTGTGGTAAGTGATTTTATGATTGTTGGCTTTATAATTTTTTTATATTTTCTGGTCGAATAATTTCCTTTAATGCAAAGTAAAAATTACTAAAAATTGCTCGCAAAAAGGAGCCAAGTATTAATTCTACACATTTCAGAAATAATATTCATGTTGGTTGTTTGTTGACTGTTTGTTTATTAAGTATGGCAAATTTCTTTAGCAATAACAATTTAACTTACTAGTGAGTATGGAGGAGTTATGCTACGCCGCTATGTGGCATTACAGTACGTCATGTCCGGTAAACCGACCAGCCCTTAACATGCACCTGCAAATACACGAGGTACGCGACCGACACAATGCTTTTATCAATATAGAACAATACTTTTAGGTTTACGAACAATTCTTTAACAATCCACAGTCCCCCAACGCGCCAGTTAGCTCACTAACCCAAGGACCCTCCATTCCCAAACCACCTAAGGTATGTAGAATTAATGTCGCCCAATGCTTACAGCAACTTTCATTTCATAAGGTCTTCTGAGTCGTTCACAATCGGCTTCTTAAAGTCTATGGAAATTAACATGACTTCCGGGCCACTATAGTAGCTAGCTAGTTAGCTAGCCAACATAATATCAACGATCTTTGGTACCAATTTTTCCTACAAAGAGTCGTCCGACGAACCAAAACTATTGCCCTACTTTATAGGGACGTAATGCCTGATTGTCCAACAGATTTGCATCCGTTTTTGTCGTATGCAAGTATTTTATCCAGCTACTCGTTGTAGTCTATAAAACTTTTGCTTCAGATAAAGACACATGCTTACGCTTGCCGCCTTCATACAGCAACAACAATACAACAACAATGAAACAATAACTTGGCGGCGACACACTAGCGTCTGTCTTGATTTCTGTTACAAAAATAAAATGCGAGAAGCGAACAATGATGAAGAAGGCGACAAAAGATGAAGACCATGGGCTTCAAACAATGCCTCCAATTAGGAAATCAAAACTTCAATAAAGCTGGCTATTAGAGCCGAATTGAATTGTTTGAAAGTTGGTTTGAGTAACAATCACTGCCTGGGAGATCGTTTTTGCGGGCCTATCGCGTTGGTATCAAGACGGAGAAACAGGCAATGTTAGGTACACTGAGAAATGTGATTTACTTTCTTTGTACAAATCTTTCATTGTTGGATCATTGTTGCAGCAGTGGATTTATAACATGAAGACACACTGCTGCAACAATGAAACCATTGTCTTACCAGTAGTAAGAACTAGGCGTGGGTTTCTTACTTACGTGAGTAAGAAAACGAAGGTTTTTTGGTTCCAACTTAAGTAGTGAAAATACAAACACTCTTTATGTTTACGTATCCAAATAATTTCTAAAGTATTATTAAACTATTTCACACTTTAAATTAATAACTATTATTTTTTTTAAAGAAGAAAAAAGAAATCTAGGCATAGAAAACGTAGGCGCGGGGTTCTAGTACGTACGTAAGTAAGAAAACGAAGGCCTTTGGTTCTTACTTGTGTATTGTAAGTAAATCTACTAACGCTAGCAATGTTTACATGAGGGGTCGGACGAATAGGGAAAAAGCATATTCGAATATTCGCAAAAAAATATTCGAATACCGTTCAAATTTTTGTTGTCATGATTAGGCCGAACCTCCCCGCACCCCTCCACACAAAAAAATACGTTTTTCATTAAATATTTAAGTTTTATTTAGTCTGTTGGCAATGCAAGGCATACGAAATGTAACCACAAGTTTAATTCAACCTGCTAGGCAAGGCACCTTGGAATACACACCAGAAAAAATACTAAATTGGCAACTGCAGTACTATACGGAATTAACATAATCCACCAAGGTTTCTTTCATTTCACGTATGATATTGAAGTTGATGTCATCTATCAACTGGCAACCGTAGCCCTGGTTGACGTCCCCATTCTTTAGTTCTTAAATGTTTTAGAAAGAACTGCTGCGCGCATCTGCAATTATTCCCCCCCCCCCCCCTCCCCCTCCCGTTACGAGCGAGCAATCCAAAATGCATAGATCATTCCCACTACAAATTGGTTGGGAAGGAGAGGGGAATAGGAAAAAACGTAGTGCGGACTGACTGGGACTCGAGAAGCCCACAGGAAAACTTAAAAACTAACTAAAAATAAAATTAAAAAAATCGTAAAACGACAATGAATTTCTTTTTGCGAATATTCGAATAGAAAATACCCTATTCGAATATGCTCTTAACGAACGAATATTCGAATACATATCAATGTTTTCAAAATAATACATTTATTGCAGGTGAAGAATGACCCGAAGGAAAGAGTTAAAATGTATTAAAATAAACAAATAAATGCATTTATTCCAGTTACTGAGTTTTAAAAACGGAGAGGAGCAAAGAACGTTCTCGCCAACAATGGCTTGTTATGCTATCACAATAATGGCTCGTTTACTAACAATGCAAATCGTTGTTGTACAAATAGGGTCGATGATGGTTCGGAAACAATGAGCTAACACTGTTGCTTTATTGCAACAATGGCTCGTCCAGTAAAGATTCAACTCGTCGTTGTACAAATATGTTAGACGATGGTGTTCGCCAACAATGCGGTAAGACTTTCGCTTTATTGCCCTCGTTGGTTCGCCACTCGAGTAAACAGCGAAAGTCTTACCTTATTGTTACCTAACGCCATCGTCTAACTGATATTAAGAAGACCAAATACCACGGAACCCCAGGGAAGGGAGGGGTTGGACAAATCACCCAATGGGGAAGTGTGGGGGCTGGGCAACTGAGGGTGCGGGAGAATGGGGGGGGGGGTTTGCAGGAGGGTGCGGGAGAAGAGGAGAGCGTTTTCAAGTCATGCTGCCCAATATAGTAATTCGCTAGCGCATGCGCAGATGATCTGCGCGGGCACAGCTAGTTATTATATATAGCTGTATGCAAGGGCGTCGATTTTTCTAAAGTTGTGGGGGGGACGTAGTAGCGCCAACCAACTTCCGTGGGGGGGGGGAGGAGAAAATGAAACTTTACTGTTAAAATATGTGCTCCTTAACAGAAGCCCGGCGAAACCAGCTAGGGGATCAGGGGGAGCGCTGCAAGCTCCCCCAGCGGGGTCCGGGGCGGAGCCCCGGAAGCTGAAGCATTTTACGCTATTTGAGAACCTATTTTCGGCTTTCCGAGACACGTTTGCAACGCATTGTTTAGTAAATTTCGGATGCTTTTCGTAAAAATTATTTAGCATGAGAGGTCGTAAAAACCTAATTGTTACCAAAATTCCGGTTTTTATTTTTTACATTTTATTTACAAATTAAATTCCCTGATGAATTAATTTTTTTTTTTAATATTATTAAATTAACGCTAGCTAACACTAAAAATTTAGGTTTGAAAAATATTGTTGCTTACTTTTCAAGTTGTGGACGTTCCTGAATTAACTGAGAATTAACTGAATTAACCGAGAACTGAAAAAGAGGAAAAGAGCTACTAGCAAATCAACCGGCAGCTTAGTCTTCAATTTTGATTCTTTGCTCGGTTTTTATGGAGTTAATTGGTGTAGACTTCAACTGACGAAAACTTGGAAGGAAAGCTTAACAAGTTTTGTTCTGTACAAATTTATATGACGTTTCGGCTATAACCATAGCAAGAACAAACTAGCCAGCAGGCGACTTCAGTTGGCGTTTCGTTGACAATCAAACAAAGTAATTTGAAATTAAGACACTCCTTTATCTTTCGTTTAGCTCTGTGCTCTTCCTGTTTTGACTAGTTCGCACTAAACTACATTTTCACTACATAGGCACAAGTGGAAAAAAGCCTCACAAGCACTACATACGGAGTAGGGTTACGCAAACACAGTCGGAAAGTAGTTCGAATTAATAGACAGTAAATAAAGTTTAGATTTATAAAGCGACCAATAATGAAATTTATATGCTTCAATTGTTTGTGTGATGTTCATTTTTTTACCACAAATTTGTGTTACTTTAGGCCTAAATTAAAATTTTATAAAATTAAAAATACCTGTTTTGTTACAGCGAAGTGATATGCTTACATCCTCCATTTACCGTTAATCCGTCATCTTTGTGACTTGGCCTTGCAACTTAAATTCTTAACTTCATTACTCCCCTATATTAGGAACTGATGACTCATAATATGTGATGAACTGATTCATAAAATTGGGGAAAACGAAAGTACAGTTTCTAGTTTCAAACTCGACTTGGTAAGCGTGATAAATATATACTCATTTACAGCTTTGCAGCCTATTTCGTGGGGGGGGACGAACCCCTCAGTTTGAAAACGTGGGGGGGACGGTCCCCCTCGTCCCCCCCTGGATCGACGCCTATGGCTGTATGCTGGAGCCAGTAATTGGGCTAGCTGCAAGGGGCACTGGAGGGGAAAAAGAAGGGCATATATGACTGAGGCCAATGCCGTTAGAGCGGTTTTCTTAAGCCTAAAACGCGCGATTTTTCCGATTTTGTTCATGTCAGTTGCTGACATTGTTAGCAAGTGGAATCTTTCCTTTTCCGATAAACCAACGTTTTTTAGGCCTAAGAAATCCGATATTAAAACACTGGCTTGACTAGAAATGCCCTCCATTTTAATCGAGTGGCCCTTTTATACTTTGTTCCACATTATGTTTTCAGAAAACTGACTGTATGACGCCACGTTTTCTTCCTCTACGAGTGCAAAAAATCCGTGAACATCCCATTCGTAAACTCTAATAGCAACTTTTTTGAGTCTACAAGTGTGATATTCACATGTTTTTGCACTCGCATTGCAAGGAAACGAGTAGTCATCCTGTCAGTTTTCTGAAAACATAATGTGGAACAAACTATAGCTAGCTATAATCTTAGCCAATATGGCGTCATTACAGCTAATTACAGCTAATTTCCTACAAAAATGCTTTATTTCCTACTTTTTTTTTTCTTTCTACGAATCCTGTGGGGATTCCACCTTCATCCTTTCGCAAACCGTGTTATTTATAGTTTATCATATCTTAATCTCTTCCTAGTGCCTGATGGAATTATTTGCTAAATAATGCTGATTAAATAAGGAAATAATCACAAATTAAACGATCACGAAGTAGCTTAGTCATCATTAGGACTAGTCTTGTGCGTGAGAGAGAGAGAGAGAGAGAGTTGAAGACGATCTAAGAAAGAGAGAAAAAAACAACTTCCCCCAATAGGATTTGAACGCAGAACATCCCACTTACTGAGAAAGGATAACCTTTTCTAAGCGTGATTGGGATGTCCTGCGCTCGAGTCCTAATTGGGATAGTTGTCTTATCTTTCTTACCAGATTAGTATTTTAACAAGTCAGGTCTTTAATTCCATGCAGTCTGTTTCGTACGCTAACTAACGGGTCTTACCAGGGGTGTATCTAGGATTGTACAGTGGGGGGAAGGACGGGGGGGGGGGGGCAAGAACACCGTGGGGGCCCAACAT
>JAHWFP010045605.1:0-27466 GCA_023313725.1 Lithobius niger | reverse complement strand
GTGATAAATCCTACGAATAAGTGCCGTTTGAAGCTAAGAGCACTACATTTTACGGTGCACAAATGATGGTCATACTGGCATTAGCCCAGAGATACACTGTACAAGTGCGTTCAGTGTGGTGACGATCACTTTAGACTTGCTCAGTAGTAGAGTTTTTTTGCACGACATATCCAGCCCGGGCTGCAACAATCGCAAACAATGAAAACAACGTATTTCGTTGGTCTGTGTCAATTTTGGGGGCAACTATTATAGGGTTTCATAGTTTGTCGTTTAACAAGAAGGTTCATGCTGAGGCTTACACCTAAAAAAAAGAATAATAATTTCTTTTGAGACCTAAGACCTTGATCGGTGATAACGCCAATTTTTTTTAAGCCTACGATATAAATTCACTTAGTTAATTTACTAAATATTATATTTGCTCAAAATATCGTACAGGCTTATCAATGAAATAAAAAAAAATAATGAAAAAATAATGAAAAACCGACTTTTGACCAGTTATTGAAACGGGGTTGAACCGAACCACAATTCCTATTTCTTCAGAAAACCGAAGCTGAACCGGAACTCTATATCCTAAGCTAAACCGGAACCAGAGCTGGAACCCAATTTTTAGCGGTTCAACTTCCTGTTTACGACAACAAGAAAACAGTTCCAACTAATGGCGGATGAATTTATTCTGAATGACAGCATTCACTGGTTTGTTCTCGATTCGACAAATCCGTAATGGGAACCAAGCTGGCTTTTGAATTCTTGCTGCTAGACGATACGCTACGTTTTATACCGGTCTTTGACCGCCGCTAGAATCTGTTCTTGTGCGAAAACATGCACATTTTCAAAATATCGAGAAATGACGAAATATTGCAGGAATGTATAAAATTACTAGCATCGTACCCGGCTTCGCCCGAGGATTTGTTTGACCCGTGGTTGTTTCCCGGTATTTGCTCGGTGCTGCCTGATCGTTCACTGCAACAGTCGATTTTTGTTTGTGTAACACTCCCCCTTTCCGCCAATCCTCTCCCTCCCCTCTCCCCTCCTCCTTTTATCCCGTCCTCTCCCTCTCCTCTTGGTTTCCTTCCCTTTCTCCTCTTTGCTATACGTAGTTGAACACGTACCCGGCTCCCGGCTCCCATGCTTGTTTGTTTGTTCTCTTCTAGGTTCAGTTAATGCGTAATCGTACGCTTAATGGTAACAGCTCATTTTGCCTCCCCCCCCCCTCCCCACTCCCAGTCTTTCACTGTGGCTCAAGCGATGCGGTATACTGTGTGAAAAAGAAGTGTGCATGACGTCATGTAATACTTGCCCTTGAGATTACCACGGTGTTTAGTTAGAAGGATAATTGTTACAGCAAATTGTTAGACGAGGCAACAATGTGCCATTTTCAACTTCTTTTCAGAGCAACAACGTTCCAGTTTCAATGTCATGCCAAAGAATTGGCTCACTCGCACATTTTCATTGTTCCCCTTCCGGGGGTCGTTGCGGTTGCTTCATTTCTGCTATGAGACTTTGGTTTATAATGTAAAGATTGTTGAACTTCGTTTTTTTATCCTTGTTGTTATTTATAATACATTTTATTGTTTACGTATTGTCGCATTAATTAAGTAGAAACTGGAAAATCATCGAAAATAATTAATGAAAGACTAGCAATAGCTGTCGTCTAGTCTAGTTGGTAATGTCACCCTTAATCCAAGTAGCCCCTTTAGTCGGCGGCCTTCTTCAGAATTCATTGTCACTTACAGCATTGCAAGTAAAAACGGATGTTTTCGTTTCTTACTGCGTGCTGCTTTGTTGGCGTGTGGCCACTGACGAACTTGGCAGACAAAAGTGTTGTCTTATTTTCATTCACCCTATCGTAGCCAACAGAAATTCAGGGCTAACTTAATACAAATATTGTTTTAATACGTTTTAAGAAACGGTATTTTTATACCAACGGTGGCTAAAATGTACACAGTATCCAAAATTTGGTTCGAACATCTGTGGATGTGTAAAGAAAAAACGTAGGGATATATTCGATGAAAAATTTTAATCAAGTTGTTCAAATATGGAACAATTAAAGAGCAATTTTGCTAGTAAGTGTGCGTTGGATATAGCCTAACAACAGAAGTGTATTTAGAAATAACATCAATATCTGGACGTTATGTGGCAGAGTGTCTATGTTGTATACTCTCACTTTGCAGTCCACCGCTTGTCAGAAGGTTGTCTGGAAAAGAAGCTGTGGATTCAGCTTCCTGGCTTCAAGCTAATTGATTTAATACTGTGAAAATAATGTTTTACCAAAGCAAATGGTAAGCGACATGAACTCCCTGGCACACGCGAGAACTTGCATAGAGTCGAGAAGCAAGACCCTCAGTTTCTGCCCCAGTCGGCCTTGACTTGAGAGACGAAGCTCCTTCCTCGCCCAAGGTCATTGAAGTGCTACTATTTTTAAACTGACACGCGCTTAGCATCATCGCAGCTCAAATGGTTTTATTTTAACACATATCCTTATAATAACGCTGGATCCGGCTGAGCAGTTAAGAAAAAAAAGGCAGAATAGTGACTTCCCCTTCCTCACGCCAGCATTGCAAGCGGACTCTTCCATTCTACCAGCATGGCAAGTGCAGCCGGGAGGGGGCGGTTGATCAACTCACAAACGGCGCACAATAAGATGTACGAGGCACCGGTACGAAAATGTCGGAAAAAGTATCGGGAAAAGTGTGCGGGAAAAGTGTGTCTGTAAATTTAATTCATGACCGGCCCCGTGCATTAGTACGGGCTTCGTCTATTCATTACATAAAAGTCTAAACAGTGCAATTTTTGAAGTAGTCGATCATGTCTCAAAATAGAGTGGTATGCGACGGCATGGCATACCGCTTCTTCGAGAAAACGGTATATAGAACAACGCCTCTTTTTGCCGGTACGCGGACACATACGGCACCTCAATTTAGGCACTGGACAAATAGGCAGACGGATGAATGACACCCGGATATATAGACACCGGACAAATAGGCACCAAGTTAAAAATGTTTAAATTTGGGATGGACTGCCTTCAAATTAGGGGGGGGGGGGGGAGAAAAATTTTCTATAAAATGTCCGTAGGTAATAGCATTCAAAACTGCTAAAGATTTGCTGGCATCTTTATTACACTAGCATCTCTGATGTTATGTGTTAGCCGCAGCAAACGCGGTAGCGTGAGCGAGTCAGCGTTATTTGGAACATTAATTCACCACAAAAATGTTCAAAAGAAAATGTAAAAATGTCTCCTTCCCTCAACGGTGCTGCACGAATAAGTGTCCCAGATTTAAAACAAACAATACAGAATTTGAGGGCAATCCATTCCAAAGAAAAGGAAAATAAAAAGAAAATCGGTGCCTATTTGTCCGATGTCTATTTGTCCGAGAGCCTATTTGTTCAGTGACTGAATTAGGGTGCCTATGTGGCCGGTGCCTAATTGTCCGGTGCGCCCCCGTGTGTCCTACATCCCATTTTGCCCTACTTTCCTTTTTGCCTTGCGGAACAAGCATACACACCGACAAAGTTTGAACATAGTTGATTTATTTTTTTGCTGCTGTGGTAATACTGCTTATTTAATCACGTCACTTCTTGATTTTTACCTGATTCATGCTTTGTCTAAAAGTAAAACCCGAGCTCGCGCGCGGCTCTGAGAGCCCTGCATTTATTTACTCGCTTGCTTCAATTCTTGATTTGCCAAATAGAGTGTCGTGTCGTAATGTTTCCGTGCGGCTAAAAATTAAATTATCCATAAGATCCCCATGAAAAAAAAAAACTAAAGCCATACGCTACTCTTGGCTATTGTGTGCGCGGCCTATCTTGAGTCCTTCACGTATTTTGTGATCGGCTACGTCTTTCTGGAGGGGACGGTTTTAATCGACGGCCGCCATTGTTTTTGTAACTATTTTGGATATCAACAAGGCACTCTGCTACCAAAAACATACAATCGATTATTTGTGTTGATTCTGGGCTAACTCAAGATGGGCCACGGACGCTATAATGTTGTTGCTTTTGAATACAATAGGATTTTTTTCCCGAAGTAATCGAGATATTATTTTTTTTGGATCAAATTCAGTAAAGATACTTTTTAGATTTTTAAAATTGTTATCCCTTTTTATTAAGGTTGCGTTTTTATTTTCTGAACACCCCCACCCTATAAACCAAGATTGATTAATTGTCGGAAATTGAGGAAAACATAAATAAAAGTCTTCAGATATTTAGACAAAACGGGTTCCAAGTTGCTAACATAGTGTTCATTATGCAATACCGGCTCTTATTAATACCCACTTCGAGCGCTGGATGTAGAATGTGAAGACGTGTGAAGACGTTGTGCAGTTGTAGTAATGTCGACTGTCACGGTATGTAATCTTCAAAGTGGCATGTAATCTGCAAAAGTGAAAAATAAAATGGTTACTCGTTCGACAACTTGTTGCATATGGGGTAATCGAGACTCAGAAGCGGTGGGTGAACATGAAGTAGAATTTTCTTTGGGGACCCATCGTTTACGCCCCATACTTGATAAAGTCTATTCAGTCATTACTCAGTGGGTTTCCTTCCGTTGTTGGTTTCATAAAATAGCTTCCAGTTATTGAGGTATTTATTGAACGGGACCAATGGTTGAAGTAGTCATGATCCACCTCCCCCCCCCCCCCAAAAAAAAAAACTGTCATAGTATACGGTTGTGTACTCGAAGTTTTCAAAAATAGGTGGCATTTGAAGGCAGTGATTTCCACCAGCGTAAGGCTGCCAAGGTTAATCCTATTTTGCTAAGGTAATTTCACGAACTAATAGTGCGGAAGGTAAATGAATACTAAACCATGCGCAATGGCTGCTTGCCGTGACGTCACCATGAGTTAGCCAATGACGAACGAGAACAACGGCTGTTTGGCCGTCTGATTGGACTAGCCCAGTCACGTGATATGCACGTCTCACAGCGAACAGCTATGGCGCGTGGTATAGAATATTGCTATTCGCGGTGGCAATCTTTAAGTTTGCATTTAACGTCCAAAGTATTATTCGGTGCAATTATTCGGGGAGGGGAGGGATATAGGGAAAAAGGGACAAGGGAAAAAAAAGAAGGGTTAAGTGACTGAAGGGGATGCGCGAATTGAGTGAGCGAAGCGAACGAAAATCAGCATTGGTTATCCAAAAGTATAAGACTAGCCTTTGACTTCTTATTTCCCTAAGTCTTAAAGTCACGGTTTTTCTTTCCGGGTTGAGTCTTGTACAATAAATTAACCTTGGCGGCCTTTCCCTGGTTGAATAATATCACTACCTTCGAAGGCCAACCCTGTTTGGAAACTTGGCAGATTTTCGGATACCAGTTTTGGTTTTAGGTGGATATCACAACTTTCATAGGACTGTACAACAGATCACAAGGCTTATCTTCATCTCTACCTTTTGTCTTGAGGAGTTTTATGCCTATAAATTATTCGCTGTAGAAACCCTACGGTGTTGTACTGGTGTTCATGCAATTTATTGAGGAAATGTGATTGCGATGTGAAACAATTTAACGTCCTCATTGCCCAGTACGTAAGATACAATTGTTTTTTAAACCTTGCTTAGTTTGTGGCGTAGAACAAGTTTCTGATTTAGAACCCGACAAAAAAAAAAGAAGACAACCTCTCACATGGGATAAGTACATCAATTTTATTAAGCAATCGCATTTATTTGAGTAACTGAGTCCCACTGAGTCTCTAAGACCTTATTCCACTTTTTACTTGGGCTTACACTTTGCGGCTCATTCTAACATTCTTTATCCTACGCCCTACGTGCATTTTAAATCTAAATTATTTTTTTCTATAGTGTGACAATTCCCATTTTTGGGATGCATTGTTTTAGATTATACCATAACCATACTTTGATTTACATAACGATGATTTTAACTTCTCCACTTTTTTTTTATCTGCCTTTCTATTTTTATTTGGGCCTGTTTTTTTTCACATCTCCCTTGTCCAACACGATTGGCGATGCCATCGGGCACCTTAGAGTCCCTGGCAGGTCTAACCTTGGTGGTAAGGCATTCGTGTCCCCATAACTATTCCCTTACCTTCACCTGGCCATACTTTTATCACTTTATGTAATTGTCTTTTTTATAATTTAGACTAGCTGTCAGTAATCTTTCCTAGGGTCCTTACCAGACCTGTTGTAATTGCGACAAATATTATTATTATTATTATTATTATTATTATTATTATTATTATTATTATTATTATTTAACTAATATTAATGCACGGTGGTGACGTCAGACTAACACATCCCCATGATAAAAGTGTAGTCGTTATGCACGGTTAATCTGAAAACACACACGTCACCGAGGGTCAGTTTTGATCCCCCGACACTTTTTCGATAATCTAACATTTTTATGGGGTCCATCCAACCCCTAATCCACTAAGTGACAGTTCCAGCATGTGACATAACGACGGACTTTTCATAACTACACAACACAAATTCAACCAGCGCATTAACCCATTTCAAAAAATAGAGTAAACAGGGACATTTGCGACACTGGCGACGTTTTCCGTACCAAAGCGAAAAAAAAAATAGTCGCAAGCTAACCCTAACCTGGGAAGTCCCGACTGTACGAAAACTAGGCTACTAACACTTCGAAATTAATACACCTAAACACCTACGACTCAAGCCCACGGCGCATCTTATCCTCTAATCTGATTTATACCATGGCTGTGACGTCAAGCTAACTCAATGCCACGCTAAATTTCCGTAGGTTAAATCCCGTTAACCGTGACCGGAAGTGTGAGTCATCTCAAAAAGTGTGGGTTATCAGGTTATCCCGCACTTTTGCCGATAACCCACACTTTTGCACATAACCCATACTTTTGACGCTTTCGGATCACACGACCGGGAACGTATACACCAACAACCAAATACAGCGTGCAAAAAAACGTAGCTAAAAAAAAACGTAGAAAAGGATTTACCATACTTAAAAGTAATGAAATCCTATCCCTGCTAATTCTCACTTGTCTGGCCCATAACTAAGCTTATTCACTCTGCGTAACTTCCACCCCCCCCCCACCCCACTCTCCAAAAAACTAAATTGCAATGACCTTCATTCATACCGATACCCTATTACCGTATTTTTAAACAATTCTCAAACTACAAACGCAGAAAATGAATTACATACCTTCCCAAAATGTCACTCCGTCCCTGCGGCCTCTTATCGAAGTTTTTTTTTCACTCCAAAAAGCTTTGAAAACACGAGTGAGCTTGCTAGGATGAAATATGGCGAAACGACGCGTTCGTCTCCCTCCCACCCACTCCCCCCCTCTCTCTACAAACTCGTCCGTCTACCAACCACTCCACCCTCCATAAACTAAAATGAAATGACCTTCATTCATATGGATATATTTTCACAAAACACAAACATATTTTAATTAAATACGAGTTAGCTTGACGTCCCAACCGTGGTATAAAACACTTATTGGTTATAAACGAGCGGTTATCGATTTTTAAGTCACGGCTGTGATTATAGTCGCTGCTCTCGTATGCGAAAGTGTGGGGCTTCGCCCTCAACGTTTGCATACTCGAGCAGGCCAATAATCGCAGTCGTGGGTTAAAAATCGATAACCGCTCGTTTCTGACCAATACCTTTACTTCAACTATTAAAGTAGGAAAAATTACGGTCTTACCTTAAACACAAAATTCAATAACAGGGAGAGTAAGAAAGAAAAATACGTCTTTCCCTTTGCTCTGACGTAATATCTATTATACAAAAAAAAAACAATAAGGGAAGGGACCCCAACTTTTTGCCAAAGAAAGTAGTGATATCAGAGCCAAAATGGCTGCCACCAAGTTTGTGGTCCGAACCGTGATCACACAAGCTTAACTGACAATACCGAGGTGTCAGTTAAGATTGAGTGATCAGGGTTGGGACCACAAACTTGGTGGCAGCCATTTTAGCTCTGATATCACTACTTTCTATGGCAAAAACTTGATGGGGTCCCTTTACCCTTATGGGGTTTTTGTATGATATCACCCCTTTTGGTCGTTGTATGGTTTTGCTTTAGTGTAAGTATCGATTATGAGCTCCTTATGAAAATGTTATTGTAAATCGTTTCTTGAACAGCCTGAAGAAATCGTAACTTTGGTATAGTTAGTGGTCGCTGATTAATTACATTTCCAATAAAGTGGCCGTAGTATTCAATTGAATGTAAAACAACGGAGCACGATTAAGTTAGTTTCGTAATATGTATTACCTAACGTTAACTGTACTCATATTTATATTACCTTAACCCTTACGCAGTGCCGGAATGCTTTTTCAAGAACTCCACTAGGGTACGGGTTAAGCTGGGCAAAGAAACGTTTATTAGCCCTTTCACTAGTGAATTATTTCTGGTGACTTTTGTTAAATCCAGGTTGGTTGCGGGATTCGAGCCAGCATCCTCTTGGTTTGGTGACGAGGACGCTGACCACTGGGCTTTTACAGCTCACTCTATCGGGATTTTTCCAACAAGTTTTCGTGTGAGTTGTGTGGTTAATTTTAGACACGTGGGGTTAAACGAGTCTTATTTTTGCTTTATTTATACTAATTTAAAAAAATTAAACGTGTTTAATTCAATATTTCACAATTATTTTGTTTGTTTGGCTTTTGGGCAGCTGAACTTGGATGGCTTACCTGCGTTACTTGTTGTTGCCTAGCAACCAGTAGGCGAGAATGCGAATGACGCGTTGCGTTGCGAACCTTGTTTTCAAATTGTTTTTAAAAATACTTGTACTGGAGTAAACATTTTCTCACTTCACTATATGTTATGAGTGGAACCATAAATTATCTTTCTTCAATGTTAAAATTATTTTATTTGCTTTACGTAGCCGTAACAACGTCTCGAAACGAGACCGTATCACATCTTGCCCATTGAATTCAATGCTAATGCACCGACGAGCGCGACCGATCGTGTTCGCAGCGCCACTCTCGACTGGAACTGTCCCTGCCCCAAGCTTGTAGCATAGCACTGCCTAACCATATGAAATATATATGGAAACATCCTAGCTTTTGGCCCACTTAAACAATAACTAAACACGAGAATTGCTGTTGGAATGCGTTACGTACGTCCGATACAACAATTTCATTACTACGTCACCAAAACACGTAATGGGTGCCGCCATTGTTTCGTGCGGAATACCCGAAATTAATGCCGACAGATGGCGCTACGCTGTTTCAATTCGGAAGTGCCAAACGGAAGTGCGATGGAAGCCTGCTGAGATTTGCTGTGTATTGGCTGTGTAGCTTAAGCGTCTGACAGCCTTAGCTGGCCAGTAATGTCGTGCTGTTCGCTCACCAGTTACTTAAAGAAAGAAAAAGGGGGATCGTAACATGGATTTGTCGTCGAATCTACTCGAGCCAAATAACTTCATTTGAGAATGAAGATATTTGTTTTCTGGTTTGCGAAAGGGCGTTACCGATAGATATTGGCCGCACAAATTCGTGCATGTGTCGCAACTGCATCCGGACACAAGCCGAATGTGTTTGTTGCAAAGAAGCACCTGCACGAAAAAAAATCTTTATACTCAAAGGAAGCTATTCGGCTCGAGTAGATTCGAAGGCAAATCCCCTTTTTTTTTTGCTTTCTTTGAATAACTGTAAGCAAACAGTACGTACGACATTAATGGCCAGCTTAGGCGGTCAGACGCTTGAGCCACTAACAGCCAACGTAGCTATCTCAGTGGGCTTCCGCCGCACTTCCGTCGGCACTTTCGAATCGCAACAGCTTAGCGCCATCAGTCGGCATTAATTTCGGTTGTTCTGCGCGATACAATGGCGGATCCCGATATGTGTTTTGGTGAGGCAATAATGAAATTATTGCATCAGATGTGCTTAACATATTCCCACCGCAATTCTTGTAACAGCCACACGCAGTCATGTGTACGCGCGCTGCCATCGCGAGATTCGGCGTAGTAATACAGCAACGTCATTTCCGCCCTCGTCTTCTCGTGATCACGTGAACGACGTCTGGCCTAGCAGACAAATTGCGGTTCACATGACAGCATTGATGCAAACACTGCGTCGTCAAAACCGTAAACAATGAAACGTCATGGTTATTGTAGGCGCGCAAAGGATCATATACGTGCGGGACGCAGTAAATAAAGTTACCAATATTCAACAGAAAATCTCGTAGACGCCAAATTTTAAAACGGATTTTTAGCCAGGTATTGACTAACGGTAAGTAAATAAAGCTTTGGGGCCGCACTTGATGTGGACGATATGTCCTTTTAAATAAAGCAAAAATTGAAACATGCATGTAAAAATGGGTGTAATCGCCCTTTAACTCTACTACTACTGTGCCGCAACCCTCAAGCTTCGAAAGCCGACAAGTCATCATGTTTCCATGATACACCCACGAACATTTTGCACCTATTCCAACGATTGGCAAATACGTCCTTCTGACCAAACCCCATTCCCTTCTTGCCGTGCGTCGTTCAAAAACTGTATGTCTAGAATGATAGTTAAGAAAAATCACAGAAAGTAAGCAAACCAGTGTACACCACTGAGATCCGCTGTAGTAACCCTATGCCTGCTGAGACAACGAAATTTCCAACTACAAAAACTGAGGAGTACTCTATTGTGAAGAAGAGATCATAACTCAGTTACTTATAGTTTTTGCAAATCTGTGAGTAACTGAACTTTGCAAGTGTAACAAATCCGCAAGTTTAACAACAATTTCATAACTACGTCACCAAAACACGTAATGGGTGCCGCCATTGTTTCGTGCGGAACAACCGAAATTAATGCCGACAGATGGCGCTGCGCTGTTATAGAGGTTTGGGAGAGTGGAAGACCCTAACGTGAAAAACTAAGGTGTGGGGATGTTTTAATATACGAAACTCAATAATTAATAAGACACATTTGGTTGGGTTCAATATTTGATGTTCAACGCAAGATTTTATACATAGCTTCGCCTGCCACGACTTTAACCAAACAAGCTCTTAATAATTGTTAATGTGATGAATGAATTAAAATGAATAAATAGGACATGATGGCTTACGTGAGGAGGACTGGGGAAATTGGGGAGGAATAATAATAAATTTCTAATTAAGAAGCCAAAGATTACTTACTATTATGGAGGATTGGGATGGAATAGAATGGATTATTATCGTGATTAATACTAACAATACGTTGGCTTGGCAATGCATATGCTTTACAATTGATGTGATTTCATTATGCAATACATTGTCGTGTAACAATATAGTGACTGAGTTTAAGAATAGAGGCAGGGCACACTTAAGATCGTCATCCAAGCTCAGCTCAAGGGAATCAAGATGCTGGGACATCAGTCCCAGCATCAGGTCGTCCAATATTGACGTTGGTAGGAGCTGAGGCAGGATGAGTCACTACACTGTTTCGATTCGGTAGTGTCGATTCGGTTAAAAAAATATGTTAATTGTATACGTGTGTTAATTTTCTCATTGCTCGTCGTTTTTCCAGTGAGCTCAACTGTAACTAGGGCCGTCATCAGTTCCACTATCGACATATTGGAGCGGTCTCCGCATTGCTGTTTGTCTGTCAATCGGATCGGATCGGATTTCCCTTGTAATTTCTAAACAATAAGAGACAGCTGCTTGGGGTTTGGTGCCATTAGAAAGGTGGTGAAAAAACCGTGAAAATGGTGTATTCAAACGTCTAAATCGGCCCATAAAAAGTGAAAATATATTGAATTTGGTTTATTACCGCCTACCGCCGCCTGTTTATCATCAACAATCAATTTTTTAACAATCGGATGCCTAGAACAATTAGAAACGGCTTCGCGTCTCGTTGTTGTTTTGATGTAGGCTCTTGCTATTGGTCCATTTTGTCATCCTGATGGTTCCTCAACCCCATGTCCGATTCTGGATTTTTCTGCGGACAAACCTTGTCCGGACTCCCGTGCTACTGCCTGCAAAGTTTGGTTTGGATAGTCCTTGTGGTTTTCGCGTGATGCGCGGTCTAAGATTACATTGCAGTGTCTTCATAGCGCAGCTACGCTCCCAAAAAAAATACCAAAGATGGCTTCCAAAGGTTAAAAGTAAACAGTTGGTGGGAGCCGTTCACCTTGAATAGATGGAATGGGTTAAATACACATTAAAAAAAAAATTAGTCAATTGGAGTCTACTTTATAGACAGTGATTAAAACCCTTTTCCCTACATTTCCCCAAATTTTAAAACAGCCCGGAAGTTAAAAACAGCTCTGAGTCTCAGGAGGTTAACACAAAACAGCAATACTAGAATGGTAAATTGGAAATCAGCTAAAACATACAGTAGTGATAGTTCTACAAACTTCTAGTAGAAGCTGCGAGAAGTTATTGCGAAGAACGACAGCCATGACACCTGTAAAGGAATAAACGCACTAAAATTATAAAAATAGAAAGTGTGCGGCTTGCAAATTTAAAAACAATAAAATAAAGACCCTAAAATTATTTAAAATATGTGAAATAAATCCACAAAATAAGTAGAATACGTGAAGGACAAATACTGAATCGATTTTTACATGCTTTCCAACGTTTTAAATATTTCGTGTGGCTGTAGGACGAGTGGCGCCATCTAGTGGCCAGAATCGTAATCACCGCTCTTTTGATTGTTCTCATGCCTTGGTTCTACGCGCAGTGTTCTCGTATATACATGACTCTACTGACTTAGTGGCACTATCACCGATTGAAGGTTAGCAGAATCTGGCGACATCTAGCACTATCTAGCACTATCTAGCACTTGTTTGCACCACACAATAGAATACCCAACAGCATCTAGACACACGCTAGTGTGTCGCCGCCAAGTAACAGTAGATCATCCCATTGTAGACATGCGATTGTTAAAAAATTGATTGTTAATGATAAAAAGGCGGCTTCGTCGGGCAGATGACCGGATGCGGTTAACGCTCGCTAAAACCCTTTGACCCTTTGGAGGCTCACTAGCACACATGTGTCTGTTAATGTAAGCAACTGAAAGCATATTTTGGCATGTTGAGGATAAATCTCAATGCGACAGAAATGTATCAAATTGTGGGAAATGTAAGGGGAAGGGACAGAGATTCAGAAAAACTAAAATTTAAAGGATGAGTGTCCACCAATCATAGAGACAAAGATGCGTTAATAACGTTGTTTTTATGTTACTGTCTTGCTAGTTCTAGACAAACGCTACTGTGTCGCTGCCAAGTAACAGTAGATCGTCCCATGGTAGACATCCGATTGTTAAAAAAATTGATTGTTAATTTTATAAAGGCGGCTCACTAGCAGACATGTGTATGTTATACTGTAAGCAACTGAAAGCATATTTTGGAATGTTGAGGATAAATCCCAATGCGACAGAAATGTTTCAAATTGTGGAAAATGTAAAGGAAAGGGTCAGAGATTCAGAAAAACTAAAATTTAAAGGATGTATGTCCACCAATCATAGAGAAAAAGATGCGTTAATAACGTTGTTTTTATGTTACTGTCTAGCTAGTTAGCTAGCTGGCTAGCTAATAAGATTTCTCCCATGTTTAAATCCCATAGACTTTTTGCTCATGGCTAGCGCAAAATTGAGAAGGCCTACGTAGCTGAATTTTGGCACACGTATGCATGGTGATCTGAGCATGGTCCTTTTGTTGGTTTGAGAGTTGTAGGGGTCAGGACAAATGCGCGGGAGGGTTTTGAAATTCACCAGCAGCGAATTTAAATTTAGTTTCTTTTCCAAGTTGCAGCCAAAGATTTCAAGCAACAATGGCTTGAACAGTCAAGATTGGTCCTTAGATTTATTGTGAAAGCCTGGACGAACTAAAAAGTAAACTGTAACGAAGGACAAAATAAGGAAACATTAACGTTGCCGTGGATTGCGTAAGAATAAAAGGATGCACGTTAGATGATGGTTACGCAACAATACGAGCATCCACGGCCTAACGGGGTTTTTGTCAATAACCCAAAAATAAAATGCTTCGCGTTCTGATGTTTTAGTAACAGCGACTTTCGGGGGTTTCTGCATGACTAAATGTCAATGAAATCTTGAAAAGTTAAGGGGAAGGTGCAATGATAAACAAAACAACTAAAGGGGGGCGCTGATTGAGTGAGCGAAGCGAACGAAATCAGAAATTGTTAGCCAGTATATGCCAAAATAGGATTGAAGCAACTTAAGCATGCGAAGAGTGTTAACACAATAAACTAATCCGTGGCAATTTGGCTAATCTAACGGCTAATTGGCGATGGTAAATATTAAAATTAGAAATGTGAAAATTTATAGAAATAAAATTCCTCTAGGAAAAAGGTACAGATGAAGATAACACGGTGTACCCTTATGTACGTTCACAGTCCTATGAAAGTTATGATATCCACCCAAAACCAAAACTGGTAGAAAAGCCCGCCAAGTTTCAAAAAACGATCGGCCTTTGAAGGTAGTGATATCATTCAACCAATGAAAGGCCGTCAAAGTCAATCCGATTAACAAAGTTAATCGCACCCAATAATACTTTGGACGTTAAATGAAAACTTGAAGATTGCTACAGGATTGACTAATAGGATTGACCTTGGCGGCCTTTCCCTGGTTGAATGATATCACTACCATAAAAGGCCGATCGTTTTTGGAAACTTCGCGGGTTTTTCTACCAATTTTGGTTTTCGATGGATTTCTATTGACGAACCAGACAAGCAAGAACCTCCTTAATAATTGAGTGAAAATTTGGTACGTCCTCGTGCACCTGGGAACAAGCTGTAAAGGTTAACAATAGCGCTGCCAGTAGATGGCGCCGTGATATTTTTGTTTGCATTTCAATTGGTGAGCGTGCCACTTTAACCCTTTTACTACTGAATAATTTCTGGTAAATTTTTTTTTTAATGATAGTTGGGTCAGTCGTGGGTTTCGAACCGGCATTCGTTTGCTTTGAAAACTTGGAAGCTGACCACTGGGCTGTTGCATCTCGCTTTGCTCGGTGTCCCCGGGGCCCTGTCTCAAAGCTTGCGGTGCACGTGGGGGACTTAGTTTTTGGCTTGAATGCTTTCCGTCCTTGTTCGAAGACACCAGTAATGAAGGGGTTAACGGTCTTCCTTTTGGGCTACTTCCTACGCGCCATGCAACAGTTATAGAAATGTAATACAAATTATAGGGGCTAGCTCTGGTTACGTTCATTGTTTGCTCTGAATTACGAATTGCTTGCTCTGAATTATGGTCACTTGCCTATAATTTAATTGAGATCACAGTTTCTGGAATCTAATGCTAAAAGAAAAAAATTATGCTTATAGATCTCTGAATTTAAAAAATATAAGCTAATTGGCTAAACAATTGGAAAATGAAATTGGAAAATAACAAGTCCGAAGTTGTGAAAGCATTCACGCATGCGCATCTCATCCGAAGTATATTAGAGGTTTAATTATACAGCTTGGGATTTCGGGTAATGTTCGTTCCAGTATTAGCGGTACACGTCTAATAAAGGTCCCCCCCCCTATTAATTACATCCCACACTGGGTGGACAGGGGGAGGGGTTTATTAATTTATTGTGACAGTTTGTGACCCGGGCGATGCGAGGGTACTTCGGAAATGTGACAACAAATTTGGAGGTTAACGTGATGGAAGTTTCCTCTGTTTACTCGTATCACGTTGATTTAAATTTTAGATTTTAAATTTTAAATTTTAAATTTTAAATTTTTGGCATGTTATTAAAATATTCCATTTTAAGTACACTCGTCAACAAGACCTGTTCGGTTCGTGGAGCAAATTTCATGGAACAAAATGTTGTGAAAAGTGCAAGCGACTTTATATTCTGTGTTCTTCCCGGATGCCCCTGCATCATTGTTGTAAAAGTGTTGCATAATTTTTTGATGGATGTTGTGATTATTGTGACATCACTGACACAGGTGTGTGTGTGTGTGGGTGGGTGGGTGTGGGGGAAGGGGAGGGGGATTTTTCAAAATCGGTCAAAAAGCAACCCGTAATTTATGCACAGGCATACCAGCAAAAAGATTTCGCTTAAATATAAAACTAACTTGTGCTAAAGACAGAAATTGGCAGTAAATTATTACAATAAATGAAGGCATAAAAAGTTCGTTCCATTGTGTTTCTTGGCGTATTAAAGGGACATAAATTCTTTCGGTACGTCTGACGACCCGTTGAGACTAGCGTTTGCAACATTTACAGAGGTAAGAGCAAATGCCGCAAAACCAAGTCGCGCGAAAGAAAAAAAAAACAAGAAAATGAAATGTGTTGCCAACATTTACATACGTTCGAACTAATGTTGCAAAACTAAGTCGTACATGAAAGCCAACATGGATGCATGTACCTTTAACTCGTGCTACTTATTTTAAAAGTATACCTCTCCTGATTTCGCGCTTGGGACGCACTAGCCGCAAAATAATTGTCGTTCAGGTTTCCTATAGTGTCCGCGGCCTATCTTGAGTTTGCTGCTGAAGGAACACGGATAATCGATTGTACGTTTTTAGTAGCAGTGTGCCTTGCTGATATCCAAGATGTTTACAAAAACAATGGCGGCCGTCGATTAAAGCCGCCTCCTCCAGGAAGATGTAGCCTCTCCATAGCCGTAAAGGTGACGAAGCTCAACGGGTTCAAAGGGTTTCGTAGCGAGCGTTAATCTCTCCTGGTCATCTACCCGACGAAGCCCTAAGACTATCATTAAACAATGAAACTTCAAAATGTAAGTAAGTAAGTAAGTTTATTACAATAAACAATTGCAGTATAACAATACAGTATGTGCCCACATCCCACAAAAGCTGATGCCCGCGTGTGGCATGTAGGTACCATACAAGAATTTAGAATTTATTTACAAGAGCCTTGGCCCATAGCCATTCGCCCTTTTCTTATGCCTAAGTACACTCTTAACTTAATCTTAATTCTAACAGCAACCAACAACAACAACACAATAACAATAACAATAACAAATCCCACAGTACAAGAAATTATAAAACAAAACATTGTATAAAAAGAAAAAGTCGTTGCAAAACTTTAGTTACAACATGTAATTAAAAATAGAATTATTTAACTATAAACATAAAACGAATTATAAAATAATGGGAAGGTAATGGATTGACAAGGTAAGACATACTTATTTGTCGAAAGAAAGTTTAGCTTACAATTTTGAATAACTTTTCTATAGACTCAGTAGTTAAGCCCAGTAGCCATTTATACAAGGATTTTTGGAATGGATAAACACCAACAATTTCTTTTAAGTTGTTTGGTATGCTATTGTATAGCTTGCTGCCAAGGAAATAGCTGCATTTATGTAATTTTTCTTTAGTTACTTTAGGCTGGATAACGTAGTTGTTCGATTCACTCCTACCGTCGTAGTTCATTAGTAAACGAGTTGTAGCATGAGTATTATTCTTCCGAAAACGAATTATAACTCGATACGGCTATGTACGGTATAGCAATGAAAACGGACGAACACGTTAATTATTTGACCTGCGAATTTGACATTGAAAAGGAGGACTCATTGGAAATGGTCGAAAGTTGAATATTGGCACATTGTTGCCTCGACTAACAACTTGGCTGAGGAGAGAGTATGGCGTCAAAGGCCGATCAGTCACTCGCAATAAATTCAAATTCAACTTGGCTGTGCGCGGAACCAATTGTTTCACGCTGATAAACTAAAACAGTCCTGTTAAACTTGAGCAGGGGCTGTACCTTGCAATTTGCGTGCTGAATGATGGCTTTCTCAAACAAAGATTGTGCGATATTTCTGGCGGCTGACAATGTGCAGAGTAAAGGGTTCATAGGGTTTTAGCGAGCGCTAACCACTTCCGGTCATCGGCAAGTGACGTCATATTGGCTACGAGACAGCTATCTGGAGGGCATAGCTACAGGGTGCACTAGATTAAAATGTAAGAAAAAACAACGGCATATCTAGTCAAGACAGTGCTTTGAGAGCGGGTTTCTTAGGCTTAAAAAAACGTTGTTTTCTCCAACATCAAAAACCACGCGTTATAGGCCTAAGAAATCCAGTGTAATAGCATTGGCTTCAGTAAGACGACCTTCTTTTCCCTCTCCAGTGCCCCTTGCAGCTAACCCAGTTACTGGCTCCACCTTAGAGTTATATACAATAATACTACGTTGTGTCACTGCCTTATTGTCGATGTAGTAATAATCATTGACAGGCGACGAAGAACGGGCTTCAGCTAGACCGAGCCAGTTAGTAGGTGCTAATTCTTTCTGTGTCAGGATGTCACTAAAATTCATACGATATTCTGCACCAACAAAGAGCAACAATTTGGACGTACTCATGAGATGTCGTTTTAAAAAAATGAAATCCGTGTACCTAGTCGGCAACGCGATTCTATCCCTCATCCTCCTGGCTCGGTGAATCTCGGGTGTGCTTGGCTCGCTTAGTCCTAATGATTCTCGCGTTACCTATTTGCGTTTTTGCGCGCCGTAAATTCCTATCACTGAAGGGTTTGTTCCACCAGCAAAAAACATTAAAAAAAGTGAGTTTCACTTAGGCAGTTCGAGATTAAAGAATAAAAATTTCGAATCAAATTATCCTTCGCAGGTCCTGTACACACTAGCTGGTAACTTGGCTAAAGACGGCAAACCCGTCTAACCCATCCCACCCCTGTCGGTAGCTTACATTATCCGGATTGCAGAATAGCTACTCAGATGATGTTTCTCGACTGGCATTGCTTTCTCTGAAGCAGATATATGGTCCTCGCTTACTCGTGGTATTAGTGATGCAGAAACAAAAAATACATGATTTTTTTTGACAGCATAGTGAACTTCTCGTAAAGTTCAAATGCTGCATTTACCCTTACTAGACTTTCCAAAGTTAATTTTTATGTTTGGAAAGCGTCTATGGGGAGACTGAGAAACCTTGAGATTTAACCGGAAACCTCCAATCAGTAGAGAGGACCGAGATAACGTCCAGTGCCCACAATAGATTCCATAGCCTCTGAAAGAAACAAAAAGGGAAACTGTCTACTTACCGTCGTTCCCAACTACGGAGATTATCTCGGAACGGAGAGGGAGAATTATGTTAGGACGTGCAAAGGACTTTTACACTCCACAATCGACACGAGTAAGAGTGAATTTCCGGAGCCCTTCTCTTCCCGAATGCTCTGGGGTGGAACGATGGAAGGATTGAACCCTGGACCTATGGCTTATGAGACGGTCATGCCATCCTGCAGAACAGGCGGATACGACACTAACTTGCAGGGATGATGTGGTACACCTTTCCCAGTCACAAATCAAGTCAACTTATACAAGCCACTACGTAATTATAGATTGAGCTATGTCACTTTTCAACCATCATCACAACAGCATTTATATGAAGTACCACATCGAATACGAGAGTAGTTCTACTACGTTTGTTTGGTAGGTGGCCGGGAGCAGTATAAAACAGTTGTCTCCAACCAGAGCCTCCTACAGGCAAGGCCGTATCAGAACAAGCCAAATAAAGCGACTAAAATCATGGGAAGAAAACGTTTGCTATAGGTGCTGCCATCTCTACAACAAGCGGCAAGACTGCAAACTAACCGATAAGGTTTACAAATTCTATCAACTGATGACGCCACTAGGCAAACTTGCCGCGTCGCTATTTGTATCGTCTTTTTGGGATAATTGTGGGAGGCAAAGCTGATACGGCCTTTACTGTAGGAGGCTCTGCTCCAACACAATTCTTCTCCGTATTCATACTGGTAACTGAGTCCTGTCCCCGTTAAGCCATTTTGTTGAACCATCGACCGTCTGTCGACCACTTTTACTTTTGTGGAAAACGTACGTTAAAAATTATGCTGTTTATGTTTTTCTAATGAATGTGTGCGATTGCGAGCAGCCTAGCAAGTATCACTTCTCAAGCAGCGTTTAAATGACCTAGATGTGCGAAATGCGGTTTGTTTTTCAAACCAATCCTACTGAACACGCCTGTTTTTCTCGCGCATGCGAGGAAGTTAAAGGGATGTTTTCCCCAATGACATATTTTTCCAATCCTTCACATCAAGTACGGCCCCAAAGTTCTATTTACTTACCGTTAGTCAATCCATAGCTAAAAATCCGTTTTAAAATGTGGCGTCTAAGACATTTTCTATTGAATACTATAGGGGAACTTAACTTTATGATGCTTTGCGCGCTTACAATTATCATGACGTTTCTTCTGTGTGTGCGTGTACTAATTTGCTAATAATTACCATGAGATCAAAAATCTAAAAGACTAACGCGACAAATAAAACTAATTATTCCAATAGCTTGCCGAAGCAGAATTATAAGACACTAATCTAGAAAATTATAAATTGTGATGTTAAAATACGAGAATCATTCCGGTTTGTGACGACACATTCTTTAACTTGATGCTGTTTCGTGTACTATTTGCAAAGCCAACCGAGACAGCAACTACGTACAGCAACCACCCCAGCCGACCTTGGCGCTGGTAAATGCGTGGATGACGATCTGCGAGTGGCTGTTATAAGGCAGGGCGGGTGTCCCTAAAATGCATGTTAGCACTGTTTTTATAAATACGATTTTGGCGATATTAAATCAACAGCCCAACAGCTAAAAAGCAAAATCAAGAACTTGCCTCCCATACAAGCTTGTGGCAATTGGTGGATTGCAAAAGACCGTTACAACGATGACACGCCACCTCCTGATGTGGCGTTATTTTTGGTGCTCCAACGCGATCATCTAGTTACTTACTTTTCCCTTATGTAGTTTTGCTAAATAAAAATTCTCTGTGGAGTGAGAAAAAAAAAAGATAATGGCTGCTGGTGTACGGGGTAGCTACAAATTTATTTCACGCGCCGGAAAGGATTATTGGCGTCTCTGGCGTTCGACTGTAATTAGTTTCCGAGTCTGCCGTTAGATGGCAGCATTGCCATTTTAAAATCGCAAGTCAGAACACCAAGTTTCACTTTCATAAGTTTCGCTTTCTGTTTCGCCTTCAATGTAACAACTGAGTTATTACAGTATTTTTTCGTATTTTTTTGTTGTTCGCATTTGTATTTACTTTTATGGGTAATTTTTTCCCTAGGGTATTAAAATAAATTAGTGGTTATCTGTGGGAAGCGCCGTTATTTCGGGGACACACATGTACGCATCTATAGGAACGCTGACGCATTAACCTCGCACGCGGAAGAATCTGGAACGATGATCGCAGTGCCATCTATCCGCGCAGAACCCTACTAAACTGAAAAACACAGCCGAGTGCGCTGTTAAAGGGATATTCCTCCCAGCGTCATTTTTCTCGATCCTCCACATCAAGTACGGCTCCATTACCGTTAGTCTTTCCCTTGCTAAAAATCCGTGTTAAAATCTGGCGTCTAGGAGATTTTCTGTTGAATATTGGGGAACTTTATTTAACCCTACTTCTTCCAGAACGAATACGATCCTTTGCGCGCCTACAATGTCCTTGAAGTTTTATCTGTGTGTGCGTAGTACTAATTTTAATCGTTTGCTAGTAATTATAATCCGTACGCGATTTGTAAACTGGGCGTGGCTTAACAAAAATATCGATTGTCCACTCCAGTACAACACCACGACTAGCATCATGGGTAAAAAAAAAACCCGCCAGTACAGCAGTCACAAAATGGCGTTGTAGTGTATGAGCTAAGGTGTAGCTAACTAGTGTTAGCTACTTTCATTAACATCTCACTCAAGTGGCCTTATATATATTCTTGTTTAGTTGTATGCACACCCACTAGGGTGTCTAGTGCATAATAAAGTATATAAGGGCTTGCTGGCCTTGCCAGTTGTTGCCTAGCTCTAACTACTCCTCTAGTCGTTACACTGTCCGACCACACCTTGATGGTGTGGGCCCTTGCTAAGTTAGAACCCACATGTGTAGTAACACATATGTTACATTGGCGACGAGGATGATTTAGTTAAATACTAACTTAACAGCATACCAGAACTGGATTAAGTTCCAGGCTGGAATTGCAACCTAGACAATTGGTAAACTCAGGCTTAAATGCTATGGGGAACCAATTTAGGCAAATGAAGATTACCTCACCAAAAATCCAGGACTGACTGTTAGTAGACTGATTTCTGAGGTGGCAGCTCGGATAGCAGTTGAAAGCAGCCGAAGTAGACGTTGGATCAGCGATTTCTTGTTCGGCCGGCAAGGGGAACGTTTGATTACCCGTTCTTCTTGGATTTGGAGGTATTTGTAGGAGTTAAGTCCCTCATATGGGTGAAGACTTGTTCGCAAGTGTGCCACATCAAAAAGCATTGTGCTGGCATAGTGTCGGTTGGAATGCGGTGCATTGCGTGCAAGTAGGGGTTTAGGCAGCCAATTGTTGATTTGTTAAAACTCATGACTTGTTTCAGGTTAAATGGAGTAAAGAGCAGATTACTTGTTAAAAAGAATACTGTGTGCAAAGCGTGTTCTTGTTGTCAGCTAGTGATATTTTGTAAAGATTTGTAAGCAAATGTTCATACTTGAAAAGATTACAGAATATGCAAGTAGCTGATAGTTTATTTAAACTTACTGCTCAAAAGTTTAAAGTAAAAAATTACTCTTAAAGGTAATGGGAAGGCTATTTGGGCCTATATTGAAGGTAGTGATTTTTCTACTTATTTTATCGCTTATGAGCGATGAGGATGTAACTTTTAAGAGTTCAGCTAATGCATCTGGTCTAAATACGTCTAGTAGTTGGAGTACCATTAGTGGGTCTTTGATTTCTGTTAGTTCTAGTCTTAGTACTAGTAATTTAAGCTTTGAAAGTGTGTCTGAGGGTTTCGTCAGAATGGGTGAAGCACCGCCAAGAACACACAAAAAGTTTGAGGCTTTTGAGGCCACTAGTGAAAGCTGGACAGTATATTTGGAACGAGCCAAATTACACTTTGATGCTTTTGACGTACCAGATGAAAAGCAAGTTGCAATACTCCTTTCAAGCATAGGTAAAAAGACCTATGGTTTGTTGAGGAATCTATGCTCGCCTGATGCTCCTGCATCTAAGTCACTTGACGAGATAGATGAATTGCTAAAATGTAACCTGGACCCTAGTCCTAGTTTTATTTATGAAAGAGTTCAGTTTATGCAGCGAGTGCAAGCCCCGGGTGAAAGTGTTGCAACGTACATTCAGGAGTTGAAACGTTTAACTGTAAACTGTCAATATAAGGAATTCCTAAAGGAGGTTTTGCGAGACAGGTTCGTCTCTGGAATTCGAAATGCAAAAGCTCAGGAAACCCTTATGACAATGGAGCCTGAAAAAGTGACGTTTGACAAAGCCTGCGAGGTTGCACTTGCTCAAGAAAGGGCTGAACAAAGTGTTAGTAGTTTTCAGGGGTCATCCACTCACCAAGTAAGAGATAAGCGTCCAAATTTTAGAACGAAGGCGGATTTAACGTGCTATTGTTGTGGATACAAAAATCACGTGAAAACAGAGTGCAAATGGAGGAGGGAAGCCTGCTCAATTTGCGGGGAAGTGGGCCACCTGAAACGAGTATGCAAGTCTGGCAAGAAACCAGGCGCTAGTAGCAGCTCGGGCACCACTACTCCTAAGCCAAAAAGGGCAGATAACTCTGGTAAAAAAAAATCATTTAAGTATAACAAAAAGAAAGCACATCATGTAGAAGAATCTGGAAATTCGGATTCAGGCGCCACTTGTGTTGAGTCGGATGATAGCCTGAGCTCTAATATTTATACCATGACCTATTCACATGTCAATTCAACAAAGTGGATTGTACATTGTGAATTAAATGGTCATAAATTGCCTCTCGAAGTAGATTCTGGCTGTGATTCAACTCTAATCCCTCTTAGTTGGTATAATAGTTACTTTTCGGATGTTAAATTAATTCCTACCAACATCACGCTAAAATCGTGGGTTGGGGAGGTAGTCAAACCGTTAGGAGTAATAAAACTAAATGTTAAATTGAACAACCAGGTTGAGAAACTGAGTGCTGTAGTGGCACCTGGCAATCAACCTGCCCTTTTGGGAAAAGGGTGGATTAGGAAATTTGAACTAAGCCTGAGTCAGTTCTTTAACATCGAGGTTCGTGATCCTGAAGCTGTTACTGAATTTGTAGGCTCTGTTACTGACAGTGACATCTTTGAAAGGTTCCCCGACCTGTTTAAACCGGGACTGGGAAAGTTCAGGGATTTCAAGGCCAGTATCAGGCTTAAGCCGGGGGCCAAACCTAAATTTTGTAGGGCCCGACCTGTGCCTCTAGCTGTTAGAAGCAAGGTGGAGTCTGAAATCAACCGATTGGTTCAGGAGGGGATTCTGAAGCCGGTAGATTGTTGTGCCTGGGCAACCCCAGTAGTGTTGGTCTTCAAACCTGATGGCAACGTTAGGATTGTTGGCGACTACAGCATAACGGTCAACCCGGAACTAGAAATAGAATACCACCCCGTTCCTAGAGCGGAAGAATTGTTTGGTAAACTGGCTGGTAGTGACAGGTTTTCGATCATCGATCTGAGTGATGCATTTCTGCAAGTTGAGCTCGAAGAAGACTCTAAACCCGCCCTTACAATTAACACCTGTTTAGGGTTATTCCAGTGGCAAAGAGTTCCATTGGGCCTAGCGAGTGCTCCTGGAATTTTCCAGAAGCGCATTGAACATGTGCTGAAGGATATTCCTAAGTCACAACCTTTTTTTGATGATATTTTGATATCCGGAAAAGGTGAGGGGCATGACCAGGCATTGTTTAAAGTATGCTCAGCCTTGCAAGAAAATGGTGTGCGAGTCAAAAAAGGCAAAATGTAAAATAAATAAGGATCAAATTAACTATCTTGGTTTTGTCATTAATAAAGATGGAATGTCTAACCTTCCAGAGGTTCTTGATGCCATAAGGCTTGCGCCGGAGCCCAGTAATGCTCAAGAGTTAAAAAGTTACTTAGGGTTTATGAGCCAGTATCGAAAATTTGTGCCACATTTGGCATCTCTGCTAGCTCCCCTAAACAAGTTGTTATCACCAAAGACACCCTGGCTCTGGACAGCTGAATGTTCGGAGGCAGTGGCTAACGTAAAAAAAGCATTTTTAGACTCTAAGGTTCTGGTGCACTATGACCCAAATCTCCCTTTAGAACTCGTTTGCGACGCGTCCCCCATAGGGGTGGGCGCAGCATTGGTTCATACAATGCCTACTGGGGAAGATAGACCTATTGCATTTGTTTCACGGGCTCTTAGCAGGGCTGAACTTTCGTATGCCCAGTTTGACCGTGAGGCACTTTCAATAGTGTTTGGGGTCAAGAGGTTCCATCAATATCTTTTTGGCAGGAGGTTTATACTGCAGACGGACCAAAAAGCGTTGCTTTGGGTGTTTGGTAGTAAGGTTGCCATTCCAGCTATGGCTGCAGCTCGCATTCAGCGTTGGGCACTATACCCGAATGGCTACCATTTTGAGCTCCAACACATCCAGGGCAAACAGAATTTAACAGCAGATTATTTATCTCGAATGCCTTTGCCGTACACGCCTCCTGTTGAAAAATTGCCAGGGTATCAAGTTATGAACTTACAGACTATTGAATCTTTGCCTGTCTTGTCGGACCAACTGGAGCGATTAACGCTTAAGGACAAGGTTTTGTCCACAGTATTCCGTTACACAAATGAGGGTTGGCCTGACAAGGTTGGTGACGAAAGTTTAAAACCATATTTGCACCGTAAAAATGAGTTATCATTAGAAGGAAAAGCTATTTTTTGGGGGCACAGATTGGTAATCCCAGAAATATTAAGACCACATGTGTTAACAGAATTGCATCTGGGTCACTGTGGGGTGGTGCGAATAAAGGCTCTTGCGCGTTCAAAAGTCTGGTGGCCTGGTATAGACAAGGACCTAGAATATACTGTAAAAACCTGTGAGGCTTGCCAACTAGATAAAGAGGATTTTTCAGGACGAAAACATGTATGGGAGCGTCCAGCAAAACCCTGGTCGCGAATACACATTGATTTTGCAGGACCTTGTTTTGGAGGGAAAATGTTTTTATGTATCCTGGATGCACACTCAAAATTCCCCTTTGTGTTTCAAATGAAAACAACTACCAGCGCTTGTATTATAAAAATATTGAGGGAATTATTTGCTACATTTGGATTGGTGAAAATTTTGGTCTCTGACAATGCACCAAATTTCGTTAGTTCAGAATTTACCAGTTTCCTAAAGGAGTGTGGCATCAGGCACATAACTAACATTCCGTATTTTCCGGCTAGCAATGGTGCAGCGGAAAACCTGGTTCGTTCATTTAAAAAATCTGTAAAAGCTAGTTTAACACAAGGTCTAAGCTTAGAGAATTCACTGTTAAATTTTCTAATGGCTGCACGCAATGTACCGCATAGCACAACGCAACGTATACCAGCGGACATATTTCTAGGAAGACATCCGAGAACACGCCTATCGCTAATGATACCATCTGCAAATGACAAGTGTGAAATTGCACAAGACCGTCAATTAAAACCAACAACCAATAAGCCACAAATAAGCTTCGAAGTTCACCAACCTGTATGGTTTAGAGAGTATAAGCCAAACTCGAAACACCGATGGCAAGCAGGAAACGTGATTCGAAAGGATGGAAATTTGCGTTATGCTGTAAAAAATAAAACTGGTGAAGTTTACAGGAAGCACGCCGATCAACTACGTAACAGAGAGGAAGTCGCATCATTTTCCGGTTCCGAATCGATCAACTGGCGTGAAAATCCAGTTTTTCAGTCACCAGAGGGCGTAAGCTCTCGAGCCGAAAGTAGAGGAATCGAAACTGAAACAACAAGCTTGCGACCGCCGATAGCAAATGACACAGTGCGTTCGGAAATGCCGAACATTCATTCAAGATCTTCGCCTGTTGCCTCATCGGCAGCGCCAAAGATCTCCGTGCAAACGTCATCGCGACGCACTTCATTATTACCGCCAGTTTTGTCTCCAAGTGTTGGAGGTGTGCGCAGGGAAAACGTTTCCGCCGACACTATGCCTATTCTGCTACGAGAAGCTTCGCCAGCTAAACAAACTTTCCGTGAGTTGGGGGGAATTCCACCACAAACAATTGTTGGGGATGCACCTGTGCTTCGTAGGAGCAGTCGAGCACGGACAGAGCGGCGGCGACTTGATCTTTAATAAGCAAGATTAGTAGTTTCCGTTGGGCAGCCACCATATTATTTATTTCTATTTCTATGGTTTTCTTGATTTTCAGTGTATTTATCGTGTGTTCCCAGATTATACGTAAATGTTTTCGGTCACGTTTATAATTTGGGGGGGATATTTGTTCTGTGTAATAATGGATTTAAAAAATAGTGTTAGGAAAAAAAAATATTAACTTGCTAACCTAGCTTAGGGGGTTAGGGATTGTGTTTTTGTATATATATTGGGCATAACCTGTACATAGTTATTTTTTTGTGTTTGCTGCACGAACACGCCTTTTTCAGGAGGGGTGAGTGTAGTGTATGAGCTAAGGTGTAGCTAACTAGTGTTAGCTACTTTCATTAACATCTCCCTCAAGTGGCCTTATATATATTCTTGTTTAGTTGTATGCACACCCACTAGGGTGTCTAGTGCATAATAAAGTATATAAGGGCTTGCTGGCCTTGCCAGTTGTTGCCTAGCTCTAACTACTCCTCTAGTCGTTACTCTGTCCGACCACACCTTGATGGTGTGGGCCCTTGCTAAGTTAGAACC
>JAHWFP010045604.1:22421-36583 GCA_023313725.1 Lithobius niger | reverse complement strand
CCCCCCCCCCCCCCCCCCCCCCCCGCTTCGTGTGCCTTTTCTTTTCTATTTCTTTTCTATTTCTATTTCTATAAATATTTTTCGATCTCAAATGGAATGTGATCGTTATCGTCTCCCCGTTCAGAACATCTTGAAAAGTAAATAAATGCGAATATTTCTGATTTTATCCGTAGTGACGAGAATATGTATTAAATTTAGTGGTGCAATTATCATCTTATAACCTGATGGTGCACCAGGATAGATGGTGCATATGCACGGTTGAGTGTTGGCATTCATGTAGGATGAACCAATTATATTTGTGTGAACGAAATAATTCCCAAGATATCGACAGATTTTTACCCTTGCTAAGATTTCGTATAATTACAGTACAGAATACCAACAACAAGCTTAAATTCTTGTTTTCCAAAAACGAAATTCTGTAAGTCGTATTATTAATAAATCAAATTAGTTTTAAGGTATTATGATTCGGTTCTCTGACTAGAGGATCTTTTTCATCCCCATTTCACATTTTCCGAAGTGCTTATTATGCGAATTTCGAAGTGCTGCATATGACATCTACCTTAAAGCAGCTCGCTCCACCTTCGACCGTATATGAAATTTTGTTATTATCCCCATGCACATTAAATAAGCTGTAATATGTGTCCAAGTAAACTAGAACTATTCATATCCATTGCTTGAATATATTGGTGTTTTTAAGTTGCGGCTCAGGTCCGCACCTACTCCCATTAGAATAATCAAACTTGAATCCATTATCTTTTTTAATATTAGCATTTTAAATCAATAAAATTTAGCATAAATTCAAATCCAGTAAACCCGACCGGAAAAATAAAGTTAGTCAAAACATGCATCACTTTGTGTAAACTCAAGTAACCCAGACCGAAAATTCAAGTATGAGTAAACCTTCATGTCACTTAGATGGTAAAGTAAACCTTGAAATCATGAGATCATTTGACTTCTGGTCACTAAAGTGAACCTATTCATATTGCTTCCGTAAAATAAATCAGTAAAATAAACATGTCATATTGCTTCGTGCATCTTGACAGAACTCGAGTAAACCTTCCCTGGAATTGACTTCTGGTTGGTTTACCAAAGTGGTGGTTATGGCAGTTTACCGGAAAGGACTATAAGTTTGCTTCACTAAACCTTCAGATCACACAAGAAAACCTCCCATGATGTCACACAAAAAAAACTTGACGTAACTCAAAAAAACCTTACAGACCTTTAAGTCATTTCCGATATCTTTGGTAAATTTTCATGTCACTCTAGTACGTTTTGCCGCCACTCAAAAAGATCTCTTATGATGTGACATAGGAAAACCTTGACAGCACTCAAGAAAACCTAACAAACCATGACATTACTTCCAGCTGCTATGTTAAACCTCGATGTCACTCCACCTTATTTTGTAGTCACTCAAGAAGACCTACTCAATGGGGGTGATTGGCGGGAGAGGTAGCTTTTATGGAGAAGAAGGAGTTTATCGGTACCAAGTGGGGCGTCCTTGACCAAATCGTGTTTTGTCCCTACTGGTTCTCATAGATGTGACCGAGTACTTGTAAACAGCTCGCCAAAAATCGTTCCCTGGACAATTGCTCGCGGACAATTGCTCGATCAGAAAATTGCTCGGAAGAAAATTGTTCGTCGGGAATTGTCAAGTTGCAGTGACAAAAATAGGCGTAATTAAATTGCGATTCACTTACGCCTATTTTTGTCACTGCAACTTGATTTTATGCCACTTCAAATACAAGAAAAACCTGCAAAAATGCTGTTAAAAAACTAATAACTGTTAAAAAGAGAAAAAAAAATTAATATTTTTTTATGTGGAGAGCAATTAACCGCACAATCAATTTTCGGACGAGCAATTTTCCCGTCAATCAATTTTCTTGCGAGCAATTTTCTTAGTGAGCAATTATCCGCAAGCAATTTTCCGGGTAGCAATTTTCGGCGAGCAATTTACCGGACACGGATGTGACTAGGTCTCCTCATTAATTTCACTTAAAACTTGAGTGTAAAGGCCTAATTTCAATAACAGCTTGATTATGTATTGCAACTGAAAACAAATTCGTACGGAATGTAAAGCTTCATTTAAATTATTTGTACACAATATTTTTGAGAGCTTTGTAACTTTTATAGGAGTCAAACTTTCGGAAGAGAAATTGTCCAGCCTTTTACCGTATCATTGGGAGCCTCAAACCTTCATTCATTTGTGCATATTACGTTAATTTTTTTTTAATTAATATTAAAATTATGCTGTTGAACTCTTAAGAAAATTCATCACCATAAGTGTTTGTGCAGTAATAATAAAATAAATTTAAATGAGCATTTGGTTAAAATGTATATTTGACAACTGTTTTAGCCTACACAAATATTATTGCTTACGTTACAGTTCACAGCCTTTCACTTCGATGCCATCACAGTTTACCTAAACTTGGATTTTTTTTAAAAAAGGAGGCAAAAATACACTGTATTCGAGGCAGAGCTGTTAGTAGTACTATTTTTTTATAGTTTGCATCATTTTTGTAATAAAAAAAATAGTACTACTAACAGCTCTGCCTCGAATACAGTGATCAAAGATAGAGCTTGGAGAAACACAGGTCAAAGTTATGTTAGTGATAGTGTTCTTCAACACCCTAAGTTAAATGTATCTGTTACAGGTCAATGCTGAGTAGTTTTTCGTGAGGATCGATGTTCAAATCTAGGCATAAGATTCAGCAAGCAAACTGATTTTAAAGAAAAATCTAAAATGTGGCAATGATCTCTCTTTAACCCTAGATATAAACAATAAAACTTAAAAAACTGAAGTAAGGCAAAGAAAAATTCATAATAACACCAAAATAGGAAAAGTTATCAAATGACAGTACCAGGTCGCTACCTGCTGCAGTATTAAGGAAGAGGTTCATTCCCTCGTCCAGCAGCAGCACTGAGACTTTAGAGCAAGTTGGTTGTAGCCAACGTTTCTCTTTTGCATCAGAGGTCTTGCAGCCAGTATCATTGAGTTCATTAACAAAGTTGCAGATACAGCGATTTTGACATGATTTATTTATGTAATAAAGAAAATGTTTGTGATTTGGTTCCTTTGTGTATAGGCTACAATTACTATCCTATTGTTTCTACAAGGTTTCGCATACCACAATGTTCCTGTACTGTATAGTCCATGTGATACTTTATAGTTGTACTCCCATGTTTTTACAATTTTTAGGTCAGATCGGCGCATACAACTTGGCTAAACGACATCACTGAAAATCATAAAAACTCTAGTTTCATAGTGTGCTTCGTACAGCCCTACAGATTAAGTAATTCAGGGTTCGTGGAACTCCATGAAAACCAGGAAATGTCACCGAAAATAAAAATGAAATACCAGTAATGAAATCTTGAATCTGAAGTCTTGAATCTAAAATCTTGAAAAGTATGTATGTATCATCAATAGGATGAAGGAAAAGGAGACGAATTGACTTGAAAAATGCTGAAAATTTAGCCCCGAGAGTAGGAATGTGTATAGTCTATACTAGGGCCGTCAACACTTACATTGTTGACATAATATGGAGCGGGCTCCGCTTTCTTTGCTGTTTGACTGTTACGTCAAAAAGTGTTGGTGTTTGAAAGTAGTGGTATCATTCCACCAGGAAAAGACCACCAAGGTAGCTGGCTGATTAGCTAGATAGTGTCGTGAAAATGTATCGAAGCATCTATCTCTACGAATGGTGGACACTCGTTATTTAACTTTTAGTTTTTCTTTATCCCTGCACCTTTCACTTACATTTTCTACAAACTGAATTTCGACCACATTGGGATTTATTCTTCAACTTGAGAAAATATTAAGTCTGGGCCGATCGACTTTTTCTTCCCAAATCAACCCCGAGACAATCATTAAACGAAGCTGGTCGATTGCAAGTAAAGATCAGGATCGGAATTGGTACAGCCTTACAAAATAAGCTTTTAGTTGCGTACAGTTGCAGACACATGTCTGCTTGTGAGGCTGGATATTGAGAGTTTATTCGGGCCTTCGCCCAAAGCCACACACCCTGCTACATAAACTAACCTTATATTAGCCCGCCTCTTTATCATCAACAATCAATCTTTTGACAATCGAATGCCTTTAACACGTCGAAACGGTGATACTGTATTGTTGTTGTATGTTTCTTGGCTCTTAACCCATTTTATCACTCTAATGGGTCCTCAGCCCCAAGGAGATTCCTGATTTTATTTATTTTTGATAAACCTTGTCCAGACACCCATGTTACTGCATGCAGAGTGTGGTTTGGATAGTCCTTGTGGTTTTTGCGTGAGGCGTATCGTAAGTATACACTGGATTGTGATCATAGCGAAGCATCACTTTGCTTTCGGTCTTGCTCTGCTCCAATTATACACTATATTATTCTTAAAATAATTTTGAAAGTTGGGCTATGGTTTTGATTTTATGTACGTGTATAATGGTTGAATACAACAGTAAGGTTTCACGTTGACTAAATAGTACAAGAATCCTGCGGTATATGAAACATTACAGGAAAGTTTATTTGAGTTCTTTGGCTGTTTTGACTTCATATCGGTGAAACCTCACCTTAAACATCAAACTAGTTCGTCATTGTTTTCTAATTCGCGATACTTTGACATACCAAGTTGGTTTTCTGTACTCTTTGCAAATGCCCTGAATTTCCCTCGCACATGCAGTGCTAAACTTTCTTTCGGAAGTTGGTTTGTTGGCAGCTCACTTTCAGCAGCTTTGTCGTTTATTTGTAATATAGGATGGAAACCTAAATGGGCAACGGACATTTTAGCTTTAACACGGGTGAGTTGCATGAAGGAATTCGTAATGAGGATAATGCTTCCTCTTCACGTTTCCTGAAAGTGTGGATGAATTGTTGGCTCACCAGAATTGTTAGCATTTGTTTATTATTCAGTCTACGCCTTGCAACTAGCGTTTGCTGATTGGATTTGTGCATAAAAATAATGCGAAAAAGAATAAAACGTATTGTTCAGGGCCCCATAACTCTGGAACGGGACGACCAATTTCTATTTCTATTTCTATAAAGGGCACATCTCTGGAAGTGAAAGTACATATTTCAATTGAGCTAAGAACGATCTTTCTGCGACAAATAGTTTAGTCGTTTCAGACCAATGTATAAACGTGTCCAAAGTCCACCAACATAACCACTGTATAAGACAGAAGTGAAACTCACGATTCCAGCTGAAGGTTAGATTTCCAATACGGCAATCGGAAATTAAAAAAGTTGGTACACGTGTTGGCCAAGTCCCACAAAGTTCATATCCCAAATTTCTGGGGGAATTGTTGTAAGTAATGTTAGGGAGTAATCAAAATAACGACTTCAACTTTGGAGACTCAGGTCAAACCTCACAGTAATGGCTACCGCTTTTACTAATTCTAATAAATTTTACTGAACCAGAAAAAAGACACATAATGATACAATTTTCTCCTTTTACCTGCATTTAAATTCCAACGATGTTTTGGAAAATATAGCTTCTTCAATACATTTTGATAAACATTTTATTACTATAGAATCATGATCACATGGATGGTGACGAGTGTTTCGGGAGATAACCTAAGAATAGAATTTTTCATTTATATTATTTAGCACGTGTGAATTTTTAACTCAATCAAAACTTGGAAGGTCATATTGTAGCTGGTGAGCTATTGCTGTTGAAAATCGTGGTGTCTAATTTTATTACTAGCAACAAAATCAATTCTAAAAGCCAGCAAGAATGAACGCCACAGATTCTTATCTGACAATATGTAGCTACGTACAAACCCGCACATGTTATGAATGGTTTGTACGAATGCTGGCAAGAAAATAAACTACGAGCCTACAAAGACAATATTGTTAAATAAACTGTTACAGGCTTTTAACAGTGGATAGGGTTAGCGCTAAGCTAGCATACCTTCAAGTTTATTATAAGGTTACTGGAATACTTTGGCAAGAAATTGCTTGCTAACAAGGCACACTGATCACCAAACTGAAGGTTGTTGCTGCATCGACCCTAATTGTCTGAACCATCAAGAAAAACATCAGCATTGCAGGGAATCAATAAGTTGAATTACATTTCATTAAACCAATTCCATTTTTTTCAAGCATTCCCTGTTCAAACGAATGAGTCTCCTCAAACAAAATAAATTGCGTAAACAAAAGCCTACCTTGATAATATATATTTATTAAACCATACATTCAATCCTCAGTGAGATTCCGACACCACAGTCATTTCAGAACAATTGTTTTTCTCAGTTGAAAACAAGGTAGAAAGAGATGCTTATTTATTGTATTGGCTAGAAAGTACACAGTAACGTTGGGAATAGGTCTGTCAAAGCTGAGCTATAATTTGCCACTAAGGCCGACAGTCCTTGCTTGATGAAGAGTTGGTCGTTAATTGCTGATCCTATTTACTGTAATTTTTAGAAGGTTTCTTTAAAAGAGCTTGAACATTAGTACTTTTTCAGTTAGACAATGAAGCCATTTTTCAGAGAGGGAGAAACTAAATATTCTTGTTTGTGGTAAACCAACTATTATACTGTTCATGGGAATTTAGAAACCCTAATTATGCGAGTTATGTATTTGCTTAAAGTTGTTTTTTTTACTGGAAAAAATCTTGTAGAGGCTTCTGTAACTTTGTGTAATATCTTTCGGCAAGATATCAAGGCTAACAAAAACACACCATTTCGGGGTGAAGCGCTTTTAGCATTTTTTTTCTGTTGTATCTCCAATTTATAAAATGACTGTATGACAACTGGCTGTACTCTATGTCAGTTCAGCAACATTAACTTGGGAAAATCCAGCAAAGGGAAGCCGTCAAACACATCTAAGAATCGGCTTTTCTCTCGGAAATTTTATTCTCCATCCCACTAACCTCAAGCCACTGCTAAGCCATGTCTATTACTACCATTTTTTTAAAAGTTTTTGAATCAGAACGTCGCGCAGCAAGGCATGGGCTTTTCCATCCTACCCCCATATCTCTGAAGCCCACTGCCACGCTCGCCTCAGTAGCACGGGACTTTATGGAAGACTGTACCAGGACCAATTACCTGAAGAGGCTTGGTATTGTTCACCCAATCAACTGCAGTATTCAGGATCTGGTGTGTCAGTGATGCCAACATCCTTTGCGTCCAGGTGTTGTTCTGACAGCCACGTGGATGGGTTTTGTGATGGACTTAAGAGAAAAAGCCAGACAAAGGATTCTGGGTTGTGGCTGGTTAGTTTGGACCTAGTAACAGGCAGCATGGTTCAGATGTTAACTGCTACCATTTTAACTTCACAGAAAAAGCCAGACCCAGCATTCTTGGTTCTGGCCAGTTACTTTTGGTCTTATTCTCTGGCAGAGTGGTATGGATGTTAACCATCACCATTTGGATTTAAGAGAAAGGGTCAGTCCTATTATTTCATGTGCTGGCATTGGGCCAACAGTCACACTGATGATGACAAATCCTCAGTCGAAGAATGAGTCTCAATACATCGCGATGTGGTGGCTGGTCTACTGGACACCTCGGCCGGTACCTAGGTCGTCTTCAAATGATTTGGAGCCTCAACCTTGAGTCCAAAGGACAGTAACAGTGGCATGGCCAGGCAATGGATGAGTCGGTCGCCTGGACAAAATAACCGCTTGCGAGGGTGCAGCCAGTGGCGAGCAGGAATTTTGCACCCTCTCTCACCCTGCCACTTAGTGATCCAGTCCTCAGCTCGAGTTTGAAAGGTATCGTTGTCGTATCTAAGTGGGATTATGACTTAGGTTCAGTCATAATCACATGGATGTAGATTCACACCACTGGCCGCTCGGATAAGCACATGTGCTAAGTTTCTGAGCCTATGGTTCTCTAGTTCTGAGCCGGATTGCTATTGCAACAACGAGTCATCAGTAGGGTAAAACTAAGCTCTCTCACGACGGTCTAAACCCAGCTTACGTTCCGTGTTACTGGGTGAACAATCCAACACTTGGCGAATTGTGCTATACAATGATAGGAAAGCCGATAGCAAAGGATTAAAAAGTGATGTCGCTATGAAAGCATGGTCGCCATAAGATATTCATTCCTGTGGTAACTTTTTTGACACCTCTTAGAACTCTTAAATTCTAAAAGATCAATAGGCCACGCTTTCATGGTCCATATTCGCACCAAAAATAGAGATCAAGCACCTTTTGCCCTTCTACTCCACGTGAGGTCTCCATTCTCGCTGAGCTCACCTTAGGATACTTGCGTTACCATGTGACAGACATACCGCCCCAGTGAAACGCACACCTATAAGAAAAAACAGCACTGGAGGACTTTAAATTTAAGTAAAACAATAAAACACGACGTTTCGGGGATTTCCACACAAGGTAATGGGGTGCATTTCCCCCCAAAAAGTCGTGTTTTATTGTTTTACTTGTGCACTAGTTGGCTATATGTTTATCTTTAAATTCTACCCCCGACAAGTGTCTTTGGAACGGGTTGCCCAGGGGAAATCTGAGTCCCTAACCTTGGTGCTAAAAGTTTGAGCACTGGAAACGCTTCCCCTAATCTCACTGAATAAATAAAGGAACGGGAAAATTCGTAGTATTTCACTTTCGTCATTGCTGCATCCTACTTGCACTGCGCCTCTGGTGTCTATTCACAGTGCCAGACTAGAATTAAGCTCAACAGAATCTTCTTTCCCCACTGATTTTGCAAACCCTGTTCACTTATATGTGGTTTCACTAAATAGTAGATAGGGGCAGCTTTGTGAAATGCTCACCAGTCCATAGGGCATAGCACAGGGCGCTACGTGAGTGATGTACCCAACAGAGGGAGGAAAAAGTGGAGCCACAGTCAAGGAACCCCAGTCACCAGATGTGAAGCTCTACAGAGGTCGTTGTCCTCAATTTTTCTCAACATCAGTGGGTAAGAAGACCAAAGTTAATAACAACAACAAAAAACAACTTTCTCAGGTAACACAAATGGATTATCACAACAGTAATTTAAAAAGGACGTCCAGAAACGTCCCGAAAAGCAGGTAGGATTCCTTCAAGGCATGGTCGGAGTTGGTTGAACTCAAAGCCGGCAGTCAGTAACTTGACGTAAGAAGATCGCATGAGCAGTACAGCATCCAGGTAAAGTGCAATCCACAAAAACATGTGAGGCATTTTTGCGGCCAACTTCACATTCACAGGATGGTCAGCATTTTTACCCATCTTAAAAAGGTAGATGCCGAAATTTCCATGTTTGGTAATCAGCTGAATGGTTTTGGCAGGCAGGAATCTACCCACATCTTCACAGTAGACAAAAAACTGTAAAGGAGGCTTCCATTACCCGAATCTGTTCAATCTGTCTGCCACTCGGTAAGAGTTTCGGTTATAAGTAAATATTTCGAAAAGGAAATAGGACAAGGCAGAAAATCAACACATAGCACTCAGGTAGCATCATTACCATTTCTGTCCAAAAGTTCATGTCGATGATTCCACTGTGTGACCCACCTAACGAACTTGAACTTGAAGTCTTTATTGTAGTTTCCTGAAGAGGAATATGACAAAGCTACCCTGCAAAGTTGGCACAGAAATTCCAGTATTGGCATCGAGAGGGAAGCAGGAATCAGAACAAAAGTAAATCCTATCGTGATTGGAAAAATTGTTCAGGGCATATGATAGAGCCATTTTCAATGCATAAACTTCTGTCTGGAACATGGAACTATGATCGGGAAGGCATGGAATGGCAATAGAAAAGGGTTGGCCCTAATGAAAAATAACAAAAGCTCTCCCAGTACCTTCACGGTCTTCAATCCATCATTTTGGTCGAAGTGGTCAAAGCACAAGTTGCTACGGATAGAAGGTTGCTCCAGAAGTGAAAGGGAATTTTGCTTTCACATTCGTATGATTCAATTCTAGTTCCACATTGTTAGATGTTGGAACCAAGAGAGAGAATGGAGGATTTCCCACAAGGACAAACGAACTCTCAGCTGCCACAGTGCGGTAAGCCCAAGTAATAAACAGCAAAAAATGTCTACCTATACAGTCCAAGGTTTAGGCCGTTTTCAAATATCCGGCAGGATGTCACCAAAGTTCTACACTATACAGAATATTATTGGCAATAAGCATTGCATATACATAACTTTTAAGTGTAATACACAGAGTAAGCCAAAAGTCTGTAGACACCCTCTGCCAATCAAAAACGGTTAGCAGTAGGGTCGCAAAACGTTGCATGAACAAACAATGGCTCAGGGGACATCTAAATGGGAGTGGAGTGAATGAACTTGAAAGAGACCTTAAAGGTCATTCGTACCGGAAGTTCTAGAAAGAAGGGAGATTGAGCTGTTGTTCCAATTGGTAATTGAAGAGTTTATACCCAAAGAACAAATTATCAAAGCAGAATGGAAATTGGACCAGTATCCAGTATGGCAGGAGTTATCGTAAAGAGAAGTTAGGATTAGTAGCCACTCTACATGACTAGGGTGTGTCCAGCAGCGAAGCCGCCCTACCTTATTGAGATACTATTATCGCAGCCATATGCAATACGAACTGAGAATGGGTGTCCTATCCTCATGTACATTGCTTGCCTTAGTTGAGTCACTTGGTTCAGGGATGGAGCCAGATGGTAGTGCCCCCCCCCCCACCACACACAACCCATCAGTAAATTACTGAGATTTTGGTCGGGAAAAGGCGAAATCCATTTGGAGACAAAACAGGAAAAAAACAGCCATGAAAAATAAACTCGGAATCCTCCCTCCGGTTCGGGAAACATTGCCTACGTCACTACCATAAATGGTAGCAGAATAATCACATAAAGATTGTTTAGTTTAAGGTTTGATTTACAAATTTAGACAAGTTTGATGTTTTTATCATGTCTGGCAAGGGATATCCCGCAGTTAAAGTAGCCCTGAAAACCCTTCAATACTGGGTAGTGTTTCGGTTTTGTGGAATAAGGAGCCCTAACTAGCCGAACTTGTTCATTGGGCCAACGAAAACAAAGTCAATAAGGCATTAATTGCATGATAGGTGATATGTCACGTTTTACTCCACGTTTATGAAGGCTTGATCGAAAGAAAAATAGGATCTAATTGGAAGGTAATTGGTTAATTCAAAGTGACCATTATTGATAATTAAAAGTGACCATTACAATCGTTAAAGTTAGTCATTATTACCATTGAATTTGATCATTATCAATCATGTTTAAGATTTATCATTAACAGAAAGAATCAATGGCATTTGCGTTGTGAGAAGTAATGTTTCACCTTTGACTCCAGTACATTCAACTTACTGCCAACGTTTCCCTAAAGTTAGCACTTCAAAACAATTAGCAAACACGAATTACAACTAGCAAACAAAACTAAAATAAACGGATCGAAAAAACCTATGGTAGGCCCTAAGTCAACATTTTAAGTGTCAAATAAAAGTCACCATTGACTAACATGATTAACACCAACATGTGATGATCATGTACTTCATGGTGGTGAGAGCAGGTACAGTCCACCAGTGCTCACCAAGTAGCATACGGCAATAATGCAGGCTGTGTTCGAAGTATCGGCCCTTGGCATCAGAGCATATCTGAGCACGTTGTATCAAGGATCGGTGCACGTCAGCCAGGACTTCTGGAGTGATTGATGCACACGCATCACGAATCCGATCCTGGAAGGTGATAGGAGTTGTGGCTGGTGTGGCATAGACCGCCTGCTTCAGGTAGCCTCAGAAATAAATTTCCAACTGGTCCATTGCGGCCAATCCAGCGCCCTGGGAATATGGCGTCTAATTTATCACGGACAATTAAGGCAAAGTCTTGTGGAGCTCCATCGTATTGAAACCACATTCTATTGTGACGTCCTAGTGGAAGATTGTTAATGAAATCAGTGACGACGCCTTGCAGGATCATGTTGAGGAAACGTTGGCCATTGAGCGTGCCATCGTAAAGAAGGGTCCAACTATCTGATTGTTGTAGATCCCGCACCATGCATTAATTCTCCATTGCTCGTGGTGCTCTACGGCCCTCAGCCAGTGGGGATTCTCCTCAGCCCAGTAATGCAGGTTATGACGATTTACAACATCGTTACTTGTGAATTGTGTCTCATCTGTGAAAAGAATATTTGAAATAAATAATGGATTGGCATCATGCATTGTGAGCAGCCAGTAACAGAATAGTGACATTGTCACATAGTCATTATCTCGAAGGGCCTGATGACAGTGCACATGGGCAATAGCCATACTGCTGGTGTAAGCGTTCGCATTAACTGCTGCAAGTGCTATTGCGCTTACTGTGTCATTTGTTGCTTCGTTTGGCCGTCCTGTCCACGGCCATTGGTTCACTGTTCCCGTCTCTTGAAATCGTGTTATTATTTTTGATAGTGTCCTAACTGTGGGGTGACGTCTATCTGGAAATCTTTACCGTACAGGCTAATAGTGGCGTGTAGATTTTCCTGAATTACCCCATAGCAAAACACCATATCAACCATTTCTGGCATTGGATACTGTGCCATATTGCTAGTGGCAGGAATCTTCCGTAATGCGGACAGGTATTTCCAACGACACACCGTAGTTGAATTGTAATTCTCCTACAGAACCATTTAAGTGCACTTTTACCAGGTTGATTAGATAACTTTCAGGTACCTTCATTTCACCTTTTCAACCCGTCAAGGAAAAATGAGCTATTCATTATTTACTGCTGTGGGAGGTAAAGGATTTCAACAAGTGACATTCATTTCGATGAATACCTGCTCCCCACAAGACAACAGTGTATATACAGTATACGTTTTTATAAGATTCTACAGTATTTATTTTTTAAATAAAAAAAGTCTCAATTGTTTTTCAACTGAAAACATCTGTTTCTTTCTGAGGTATAAATTGGATTCTTTTTTAATTAGATGTTCGGAGATATCTCATCATTTCAATTTTCACTTAACTTTTATTGAAAACTACTGTAAAACAGAGAAAATTCATCCATTTACGTTACGTAATTAAAACTAACATACCTATTAGTTTTGAAATACCATTTATGTTCGAAATGTTCTTTCAAAACCTACTGGAGCCAGAAACATCGAAATCGTTAAAAAAAATGTCAATCAAGTAGCCCCTAAATATTCCAGGGCCTAATGACCGACCTTACGGCCAAAGTTCCGAGGTGCCAACCTTTTTATGATGACATTTTAGTACGGAGAAAAGGCCAAGAGCATGACGAACCTTTCCACAAACTACTTATAGCTTTATGAACCTCTCGTTTGCGTCTTGGGATCGATAAATGTGAACTGGTGCAGCCCAGTCTAAAAAACCTTGGCCATATCATTGTTAAAGATGGTATGCGTACTTTGCCCGAAGTAAGTGAAGTCATAGTTAAACTGCCAGACCCTACAAAATTAACATTCCACAGCTACAAAGTTTTTGGGTTTTATTAACATTACTTTAAGCATTTACCTAACCTAGCACAAGTTTTGGCCCTTATTGCAAGTCTTCTAAGTCCCCAGGTAAAATGATAGTGGGGGATAAATGTTCAAAACATCTTGAAACTGTAAAAAAAACTGTTTGTGCAATCTTAGGTTTTAGTACATTACAACCTTAAACTTAAGCTTACACTAGTCTGTGGTCCAAGTCCCTACAGAGTAGGCTGTTGTCTGATGCACGTAATACCAAAAAGATGTGATCGCCCTATAGCGTTTGCTGCCAGGGCAGCATTTTGATCGGGAAGCATTGAGCATCCTGCTCGACATTTTATTCTCCAATCAGACAAAAAAGCTGTATTATGGATCTTTGGTGAGAAATGTTGCATCCAGTTAATGGCTGACGCTCGAGTGCAATTCATGTGTATGCGTATGATTATATAGTCCAGCGCATAGCGGGGAAGAGGAATCTTACAGCTGATGCTTTATCTCGTCTGCCTTTACGCAGCACAGAAAAAGTTTTTTTTTTAAACAGAGCACTTTCAGGTTTTGGTTGTGCAAGTAACAGAGACATTGCTTGGCGATACCTTAACTAAAGCTACGTCAAAAGACAAAGTTTCATCTAAGGTTTTAAAGTATGCTAAACGCGTTTGGTCAGAAAGCATAGACGATCCAGAGATTAAACCATATTTTGTCAGACGAAATGAAATATTGATTGAGTGTGATATGTTGTTTGTGGGGTCACGGGGTCATAGTGCAAGCTCAATTTCAAAGGCAAGTTGCGAAAGACTTACACAGTGGACACTGAGGTATACTTAAACTCAAACGCTTTACTAGGTCAAAGTGTTGGTGGCC
>JAHWFP010045604.1:0-17421 GCA_023313725.1 Lithobius niger | reverse complement strand
CTTCGAACAAAACCAGTTAAACTCAACCTTCAAAAAATGTAATCAACCTGTTTAAAATGAATATTTTTAAATTTTTTCGTTACAGTTAAAATAACATTTTTAAACTTTTAATTTAACGGTGACAAGCGTAACATGGGGTAAGTGATTGTTCGTCGTGTGTCCTCAGTTCTTCATGTGCCAAATAGGTGGCACATATTAAAAATGTTTCCGAGGTGGATGAAATGTTTTCGTATGTTGACGTTCTCTGTGTGCACGCTTAAGGGTATGATTTTAACTTGTTCCATACTGGAGAAATGTCTTCCCTTCTTGAATGTGTGCTCAACATAGAGCACCTTTTAAAAAATGAATATGAAATGATTATTAATATATATATTTTTTATGTGTTTTCATAATCATAATTCACCCTGCTGGGAAACAACGAAGGCCAGCGGAGCTTATAATTAAAACAACACCAAAGAGACAAATATTCATTGATGCCACCTATCAGAAATAGGATGTCCTCAACAACAATTCAGATAACAACAATATAAGACAACAATTCAGATTTCATCATTTCACAAATAGAAGCTATTAAATTGTGTCAAGTACCAACAGATCCAACTTTCTTTTAAAGAGGGGCATTTTAGTATATGGCTGCAATGCCCAATATACGTCACTCATGAGTGTCTGTCCTGACGTCATCCGCTCATTAAAACGTCATTTAAAAGTGAAATCGCCCTTTGTAAGTTACAATCCACCCAAAACCAAAACTGGTAAGAGAATCCGCCAAGTTTACAAAAAGGGTCGGCCTTTCAAAGTAGTGATATCGTTCAACCAGGGAAAGGCCGCCAAGGTTAATCCTGTTATCCAAGTTAATCGCACCTACTAATAGTTCGAAGGTTAAATGAAAACTAGAAGATTGCTATACTAGCGGTCCAAAGTATTATTCGGTGCGATTAACTTGGCTAATAGGAATAACCTTGGTGGCCTTTCCCTGGTTGAATGATATCACTACTTTGAAAGGCCAACCCTTTTTGTAAACTTGGCGGCTTCTCTTTCCAGTTTTGGTTTTGGGTGGGTATCACGACTTTTATAGGCCTGCGAAGGTACAAAAAATCCCACGGTTTAATTGTCACCCCTACCTTTTTTGTCTGGAGGTATTTTATTGTATGAACGTTCTCATTCATAATTTTCACATTTGCTATTGTCATTCCAAATAACATTGTTTAATAACAAGCGTAACAGTATGGTAATTCCACAAAATAAACCGTTAGGCTTACTTGAATTACTTTGAAACGCTGTTGATTCACTTCGATCTTGGAAATTACTTATTACGCTCACTTTCAAAAACAGGATACTGTCAGTATCTTGTAAATTTTCGATTGTGTTTCAACCATCTTCATCAGGCAGGGTCAAGAAAATTGTGTTTTCTGGTTACATTTTCGTCTGCGAGAACCACGTAACATTGTATATATATTAGTGGCCATGCTGCTTGCTGTGCTTACCTTGTAAATGTACGTGGCCATGCCGCTTGTTGTGTTTACCTTTTAAATATCGGAGGCCGTGGACGTTCTTTCCTTTTGAAGCAAGCAGACGAAAAAACAAGAAGACGAAAATGTAACCAGAAGACTCAATTTTCTTGACCCTGCCTGATGAAGATCGTTGAAATACAATCGAAAATTTGCAAGATACTGACAGTATCCTGTTTTTGAAGGTGAGCGTAATGAGTAATTTCCAAGATCGAAGTGTGGTAATTGCAAGGACCTAATCAATTCCTATGGAATAAAATATACTCTGTGTCTTATTGAACCAGTAATGAGAATTTTATTCGGGTCGTGGGGCAGATAATTCATTTTGAATTCGCGTATCGTAAAAAAAAAAATTTGGATTTGGTGGGGAAAAAAAGACCAAACCTTTGCAATAAAAGATACTCCGTCTTTTAGTGAACCACCTATTTGCAACACCAATGAATTCTGACAATTAGGTCTGAAACGATAAGCGTGTAACACTTAAGCATGTTATAATCTACTGTTGGATGACAATACAAATAATGGTTACAACAATAATCTTGCACTTACGAGCCACTTCAGGACCACGTGCTTCTAGCAGCAACCCTCAATTTAGAAAAAGGCTCTTCCCCATATGACGCTTTACCTGTCTGCCGAAATTTACATCTGGCTACTTTCCCTAATCAGCTGTAGACGTGTCGTTATACCCTATGAGAATTAACATGGGGGCCTGCGGACTAGTTACTAGTTACTAGTCACCAATAACACAAATCAACGTTATTGAGGACACTTTCTCTCCATGAAGGACACGTTCCCACATTTTCGTGTTGAGTTTTTCTTTGTTACTGGACCCAAGACACCTGATTCAAACGATTTGTAAAGATTTCTACAGCATGGGGAATTTACACCAGTATGCTGAAATCACGGATAGTTGGTTTCAGTTAAAAGACACAGTCTGCTAGTGAGCCCCCATCTGACAACAATTACACTCTAACAATTACGCTCTAACAATTAAGCTCCAACAACAATAAAACGTCTACTTGGCTGTGACACACTAGCGTGTGTCTAGATGGTACATTTGCTTTAAAAAAATTGATGTTAAATTGTAGTTTTAACAGGCATTAGTGGGTTGGAATAGGATTTAGGGTACATGCAATCTTGGTCAGCAACTGTTTTCCAAAGTTGATTAGTAGAACCTCATAAAAGTAATGATGAGGCAAGGACTACTGCAGCATGAATGGTCAAATTGAAAAATTTGTAAAATATGCTTCTTCATATAGTTTCTTCTCTTCATAACTGAAGTTACCTTCCACAATAACATAATTTAAAACCAGTAACTGTATTAAACTGAATTTTCAGTCTATAATCGCAACTAAAAACTACAGTTTAACTTGCAAGCTGCTGTCACAATCTACAAGAATTGCAGCAGTAGTACAATGTCAATACATAAACTGCTACTATTGTTGAAGACGGCTAGTCTTGAATATAGGATTCTGATTCAGAAACTGCACTTCTGAAATGAAACTGTCCAGTATACAAGAACTACACTTGAAAACTGTAGTTTTAACAAAAACTGCACGTTTGTTCTAATGGAACTGCAGTTCCAGTCTATAAGACGGTTTCCACACAAACTGCAGTTGTGTAGTGAATTGCAGTTACAATGTATGAAAACTGCAGCTGATTAATGCACTCTGACACAGAATGCAGTTCTGTCACAGAACTGCAGTTCCAGTCTACGAGAAATGCACTTTAAAACTGCAGTTCTGTAATGAAACTGTAGTTCCAGTCTACAAGAACAGTAGTTAAAAACTGCAGTTGATTACAGAAACTGAAGTTGTGTAGTGGCACGGCAGTTAGTCTACACGAACTGGAGATGAAAATTGCACTTCGTCACAGAAAAAATTTCAAGTACTGCACTTGAAGACAACTGCAGTTAAAATCAATGAGAACTGGAGCTGAAAACTGCACTCTATCACAGACAGGCACTTTAAAACTGCAGTTTCCACAAAAACTGCAGTTCTGTAAAGAAACTGTAGTTGAATAAACAAGAACATCAGTTAAAAACTCCAGTTGATCACAGAAACTGCAGTTCTGTCATAGAACTGCAGTTAAAATTCTTAAGTACTGCACTTGAAGACTGCAGTTTATACAAAAAATGCAGTTCCGTAATGGAATTGCAGTTCCAGTTTATAAGAACTTCAGTTGAAAACTGCAGTTTTCTACACAATTCACTTCCTCATAGAAACTGCAGTTGTCTCATAGAACTGCAGTTACAATTTTCAAGTATTGCACTTAATAACTGCAGTTTACACAAAACTGCAGTTATGTAATGGAACTTCAGTTGAAAACTGCAGTTTTTCACACAAACTGCAGTTGTGTAGTGGATCTGTAGTTACAATTTACATGAACTGTGGTTGAAAATTGCACTTTGTCTCAGAAACTGTAATTCTCTCATAGAACTGCAGTTAACATTTCCAAGTATTGCACTTGAAAACTGCAGTTTACACAAAAACTGCAGTTTACACAAAAACGGCAGTTCTGTAATTGAACTGCAGTTCTAGTCTACAATAACTGCAGTTGAAAACTTCTCTTTATCACTGAAACTGCAGTTCCATAAGGGAACTGCAGTTAAAAGAGTAAAAACTGCAGTAAAGTGCAGTTTTCATGGGAAAAACGGCAGTACTTTTTTTTCATTCAAAGAAAATGAAATGAAACGCGGCTAATGTGAAGAAGAAAACACTTTCACAGATGTTAATTGGGATTTGGAAAGCCTGGAGGCTCGTATCAACAGGCTGGCATAAGGTAGATGGACACCTCCAACAGTCAGGTGCTTTAACTGCTCACCAGAGGTGCTCTGTAATCTTGCCGTTACTGATTCTTTGTGATTAAAGCCTATATTAGGCTCCATTCCCCTTGTGCACGATAGCCCCTTATGCTCAAACCTTAATTGTCCTCATTGACTAACTATCCACGCATGTATGTAGCCACCCCATATATACGAACGAGCGATGAGGAGGATTTTATTTTCGTAGCCATTTTTGGTTATAGAAAATTTAAGTTCTAATTTTCCTCCATTAAAACCCATGACCAAGACAGCTAGCGACCCGGTTATGAAGAGCGACTTGTTGGTGGGTTCATCAATTTTTCCTGTGGGATGGAGGAATTCTACTGGCTGGAAGATTTTCACGATGGACTCTCTTCAGGGTTTGTCTATCCGCAACGTATTTGGTGCCCCCGGGTGGTAGAGAAAACAATTCTCCTGTATTAAAGCAAAGATTTAAAGCTTCGTGGAGCAAGTTAAATACTTGAAGACGAACTGTTCGCACAGGAGCCACGGATACTGCAACCGCAGCTAAGTGTGTGGCATTTTGGGTTAAAATAGGACCCAGTGTTGTGTCTTGGTTAAAGTGGAAAACTGGTGGAAAGCTTACTGGTGGGTCTTTATCTGCAAGCATTAACACTGCTTGCAGAAGGTAAGCTAGCTGTTGCAAGAAACGACATGTGGAGCAACCAGTTACTTATCAAAACTCAGCTAAGGGTCTATTTATGTTAACCAATTATATCTAGTGTCAAAGCTAAAAAGAGTACTGTGTTGTGTTTAAAACTTTTAGGTTAACGACAAGATGAAGTAGTTTTAGTAAAAATTTAATACTAGAAAAGTTGTTTTTTTGCACAAGTTTACAAATTTAGCTATTTTGAAGCCTGTCAACGTAAAATAATTTAATTGGTAAAGCAATTAAATCGTCAATAAATCATTAAAATTTAATAGGGATCGACCGGAGCCAAAATTTACCGGTGCTGCCGGTGCCGGTCCTTGTAGCTTTTGGCACCTGCCGGTACCGGTGCCGGTTCCAAAATTAAAATTAACGTATGGAACTATGATTTATTGTAGAAAAAAAAAGCTAACACTAAAGACAAGGAGGGCTGTTGCCATTTGTCAGCATTAGTAATAATCTTCTTAAACTGATTTGCATACCACTGAAAACTGTTCAGTATCAGTACTCGTAACTACCTAAATGTAAGCACAGATTAAAAAAAATGTTGGACGTATTTATTGAAGTATCACTTCATTTCAAATCAACTGTCAAATTAGAGAGGGTTCCAGGACCACCCCACCTACCAAAAATACCTATACCCTATTAATTCAAAATATGGTCAAGTAAAAAAGTGGTTAAGGGCAATGAACAATTATAATCCCCCCTCCTCTATAACTCATAACTTTTCCAAACGTCACACAACTTACGAACGAATGGCTTAAAACTAGCCCCAATCATCAATCTTTCTAGCCCACTACCAACACGGAAAAAGGCTTAGATTGAGTAAGTTTCCATTTCAGATTCTTGAATCTCCATGAATTAACCTTTAAAAATAAATATCTATGATTGGCAGCTCCTAAATCTCATTCAGACACGTTTGAAACTAGCGTAAACTCAAAGCTGCTTGGATAAAAACGATGGCAAAGGAAAAACGGATGTTGACAAATGGCTCTTAAAGTTGGTAACTGAAAGGTGCACCTACTACCAGTAATGTGCAGGCTAGAGTTTGACAACTATAAATACTCAATAAGAGTAAATATATATTGTTACACTAACAAAGTAAACTCTTTACACGCTTTGTAATAAGGATTTAAAGAAAAACAATTTAATTTATATTTGCAATTTTTTTTCTTTTATGGCCTATTATCGGTTACTTTTTCCCGGTGTTTCAAGGTTTAGAGCACCCTACCGATATCTGATAGAGCCAAGCAAGCACAGCACTGCAGTGAATAATTAAAAATTTCATTTTTGTGCCTTAAATTAATTATAATTTTATAAATACAATGAATTTTGAAAAACTTTTTAAGATCATCAACCCCCAGCATCACTATGCTGGATATTTGATTTGCACATTTTTACTGCTGACCGGTGATGACCCTTGTTCCTGAGCTCCAAAACATAGTATCCTTGCAATGAATGGATGGTGCAGTCAAGTTACGCTACTAACGTTTTACAGTCATCCGAATTCTTTAAATAGCTAAAGGTAAATAAGATAGTAAATAAAAGTTCTTCAAGTACTTGAATAAAGGTTCATGTATTTGAATAAATAAATAATGGAAGCACATCGTTAAGAATTGACCAAATTTTGGCCGGTGCTAGTACCGACTTGATTGTAGACGTTGGCACCTGTACGGGTGCCGGTACCTCTAGTACCGGCCGTACTCAGCTCCGGTACCGGCTCCGGTCGATCCCTAAAATTTAATAAAGAATATTGATTCATGGCGTACACAATTTACAAGGTTTATATAAACCGTTTGTTTAAAACCCGTAAAACGGAAAGAGTAACCATCTAGCACCAAGGGTTATGACATTGATAAAATGTAAAATTTTTCAACTTAATTGCTCGAATGACACTGGGCTTCGTGAGTGAGCATAGTGTGATTTCATGTAGTATTTTACAAACTTATTACAGTGGCTGCTCGCTAAACATCGAAGTACGCAAACATTTATTTAGGCTATAACAGTGCAGGTTTTAAAGCTAATCAAATAGATAGAATGAGCCCCCTGTGTGACGGCAGGGATTAAGAGTGACATAGCTGTCATGAAACTTGTAGCATTTTCGTGCACTAGTGTTGCAAAAGAAGTACATGTAAAACAAATACTGTATAAATACAAGCAATTATAGTTATTAAAGGCACATAAATCCCTCCGTCCTGGCCGCTTTACTCATACGTCAACTGTGTTAAAATAGAGTTCACACGACCGCAGAGCACATTGAACTCTGAAGCAAGCATGACAACACATCCAACACTAGATCATGCTCATTTTGGGGCCACGGCATGTGACACATCGTACGAATTCTAAAAGGTAAAGAAACACTGGCGCCAATGACTACACGTTATGATCATCAACGTCCCCTGTCTGTTGCTGCGGTAAAAGAACCCACACGTTAGTTTTATTTAAAAGTAGCATAAAAGATTTAGCATAAAAGATTTTGTGGTTTTTAAATTTTGTGCTGATGTTGAAATTTACGTCCTACATTGCCGACTATGTTAAGTATATTAATTTATTGGCGATTTCAAGGAGGCATGCTAAGGGACCGGTCATTATGTATCGCTGGGGAGGGGGGGGGGACCCGCCCTTCTTCGCTCAGTAAGTTTACGCCCTTGCAACCGATCTCATTTTTTTCTCCCGACCGAAATTTTTTACTATTGTAGCCTAATTTGTTACTTCAGGTTTTAGTATTTATGCGGGGATCAAACACGGTGTTACTGTACAGAAATAACTTAAATAAAAGGCGTAAAATGGGGTCTGTTTTAAGTGTACCATAAAAAAGAAAGCTTCTGCCGACCGACCCTAGTTGCAATTTAATTGGTACTCAACGTTTTTCCCTTAGGCCTTATGTCTGCTACGATAATTTACGTCTGAAACTCAATCTGCAATTTGTTTTCTCCACCTTCGGTTTTGTCCATCACTGTGTCAGGATCCTGACACCCCTACCCCACCCCTTTTTCCTAGTTTCTTTAGGTAACCATAGGATAAACCTAATTGTCGATCCAATTCTCGTGTTGCCCTTTTCTTTAGCAATTCGGTGGCAAATCTACTTGGTGGAATAGATAAATGCGTTAATCACTCGCCATTTCTCCTGATAAGCTCAGAACAAGGCAAACTGGGATTGAAGCTGCGTGCCTCGAGGAATTATGTAAAGCAAGCAGTGCTACATAAAACCACAAACAACGTTTCGAAAATTATCAGTTTTCGTCTTCAGGTTAGCAAAAAAATTAAAGCATGGCAAAAGCCACTAAGTCAACCTAATAAAAGCCACTAAGTCAACCTATATTAAAAGCATAAAACAGTCATTTAAAACGGATAAAACCACAAATTTCTCCCCTCAAAAGAGGCAGAAATGGCAGCCGAAAAGCAACGACCCACCCATTGGGATGCCACGTCGCAAGGCAAAGAAACGTGGCATCCCAACAGGGAATTTTCTTTTGAGCGGAGAAATTGGTGGTTTTTATCCGTTTTAAATGACTGTTTTATGCTTTTAATATAGGTTGACTTAGTGGCTTTTGCCATGCTTTAGTTTTATTGCTAACCTGAAGACGAAAATTGATAATTTTCAAAACGTTGTTTGTGATTTTGTGTAGCACTGCTTGGTTTGCCTTCACATAATCTATTACCGTGCTTTTTACTCCATGCCTCGAGGAAGGCAGCTACTATCTCACTTAGCTTCGCTCAGAAGCCATAAGTTACGTGATTTGAAGCGCACGAACAATCTCTACGCCAGAGACAAGGTGCTGTCAACATCGTGTGACGTTTCACTCGAAAGTAGCCCTAGAAACGTTATGGCGTGAGTGAGAGTCTCTTCGGACCGATTGGTTGAAAAACAGCTCACTAGTGTACGCGCTACATATGTCATCAGGATCGTATCCTTATACCATTAAATAAAAGGAAAATTAATTCATATAAAACTATTTCCGGTAACGTATCGAGGAAAACTGTTAAAATGTACTGGAGGGAGTTATATGCCTTTAAGTGAAATTTACAAGCTACATTTGTGAAAATAATTTGTTGTAATTTGTGCGACCATTAAAATTGTGATTCACTGGAAAATTGTTGGCGAGAAATTTGCAGGAAACATTTTACCAAAAAAAAAAAAATACTGGTCATATACTGTAAATCCTGGTAATTTGATATAAGATTTTGAATGTAAGCAATTTCAAAAAAATTATACTAGATTAAACTTTGTGATTAGCCTAATTGGATTTATTGGAATTTTCATTAAAATTAAATTGTCTGAAAATTAACCAATTCAAAAATTAACCATTCTTGTTGTTTTCAATTTGAAACATTTTCTAAAGTACATGGCGTGCCGCATGTAAAAATCATTCCTTATCACCCTTGTGAAAATGGGGCCTCTGAAGGAACAGTAAAATTACTGACACATTCTCAAAAAGCGAGGGTAAAACAAAGCTTGTCAACAGAAATATGACTGCTAAAGTCTACCCGTCAGAGGCGGTTATACAATTACTGGATTCAAAACGCGGTATAATGCGAAAACTCTCAGATGGCAGAATAATTAAGTAACATCTGGACCGAATAAAGTCATGTGTTCTGGTTGGTGACTTTGGGAATGGTTTAGTTTCTGCCCCATTCACGTCCCTTTCTGATTTAGTTTGGAACTCGAATCAAGTTGTTTTAAGTTGTTTCATGTTGGAACTCGAAATGCCACACATGAATCCGTTGGTGTGACTGAATCCTCCCTGAAACCATCAAATATTTCTACAGCAAAGATTCAGGCCGAAAAAGCAATGTTTCACCAGCTAAAACAATGCCAAAGTGACGAAAGTGAATCGTCAAATGCCGTCGATCATTAGCGAAACTGATTTCCCCAGTTGTCGTTGCCGGAGTTGTGCGCAGCCAGAGGAGCCACCCGAATGCTTTGTACATGAGGTTGCAGTATCTTCATTCATATCTGGCGGTGCTATGGTACGAACGATGTTCGCATACATCGAATCAGACACGTAAAGCGCCTGACCTGCTAGATTTCTAGTAGTGTGTTGGTTAGGGGGGAGGGGATGAGGCTTAATGGCGCGTCGACAGCTTGGTCGACAGGTTGGTTGGTTAGGCAATTTGGACGCATTTTGGGGGCCCCTAAGTTTTATTTATGATTATTTGGTTTGTTGTTTGTTTAACGTTAGTTCTGTGTGCAAACAGAAAATAAAGCGTAATCGTTGAACTGTCTAAGAAAAGTTGGTTAGCTACAAACTTTGAATTGCTAAGCTAATTATAGTTAGTGCAGAGTTTAAGCTCTGAATGATATTGTAAATAAGGTTTCAGAATGTGGCTGTTGTTAATATCTGAATTTTATTCAGCCGGTCTGACTTTCGAGAGAATGGTTGTGCTAGTAAAAGTTATTTGATTATTATTAATGATGAGAACTAACGCTTGTGTGAAACAAAGTTTATTAATTGTTACATAAAAAAAAAATTATTGATCTTTAGGTTTTACGATACTTGTGCGGGGGTTATACTATTAGGACATGTAAATTTTAATGAATTACTTGCTATTGTTATTGATGGATGTGAAGGTATAAGTTGCCTTCACTTTAGGGGGGGGTGGAGTGTTGGGACACACCTCCAACACTCAGTTGCTTTAACTGCTCACCAGAGATGCTCTGTAATCGTGCCAGTTGTATGCATCTCCACTATTGCTGTTACTGATGCTTTGTGATGAAAGCCTATATAAGGCACAGTTGCTTTTGGGTACGGCTACCCTTGCTCAAACCTTACTCTTCTTCATTGATTCAACACCCACGCATTTATGTAGCCATACCATACATACTAGTGACATGTACAGGATTGATTGAGTTTGCTCCACCTACAGTCTGTCTCATGCTTTGTCTTATGCTTTGTCTTTGTCTCATGAGTGCCCTGGAGTCCTTGGCGAATTACAATCCTCGGAACCCCTTGACACAACGTGTCCAAGCTTTGCTTTCCCGCTTGCCTGGCCAGCGGAAAACCGTGCTTTTCTGCTGGATCCCGGGCCATGTTGGGATAGGTGGAAATGAGCAAGCGGATTCTGCAGCAAAAAGGGCCCTTTCTGGCCCTCTCGGTAGGGATCTCAGGCTTGTTCCCTCGGACGCTTTTCCAACTCTGCGTCTGAGGTTACATGCTTTTTGGCAAGCCTCGTGGGATGGACAGGACGGCAATAAATTACGAGCTATTAAAGGCACTGTTGAGGAATGGCACTCGGCGTGTCGCCGGAGTCGCCGTGAGGAGGTGATGTTGGCCCGTTTGCGCATTGGTCACACTCGACTTACTAACTGTTTCCTTTTGCGGGGGGTTGACCCTCCTGAATGTTATTGGTGTCGGCGGCCACTTACGGTCCGGCACTTCCTTGTTGATTGTTGCCATCTTGATGGTTTTCGTCGTCGTTTCCATCTTCCGCATGACATTGTGCGTCAATTGGGCGATAAGTCTGTCCTCCTGTCCGGTGTTTTTCAATTTTTGCAGGAGGTACAGGTGTATGACAAGATTTAGATTAGGGGTTTGAATAATGTCTCTGTAATGTGTGGTGCAGTGGCAACCCGGACCACTGCACTGTGACTGAGGTTGGCGCTAATGACCAAGCTGTCGACGCGCCATTAAGCCTCAATCCCCCCCTCATGCTTTGTTGGAAAGGCGCCCCACACATCACACACTACATGCTGTTGAGAAGAGGTAGGTAACTGGAAGGGGTGTGCAGTAGGTGTCTCCTGTCAAAACGAACCATTTCATTCGGTTGTGCGGCCACTGTTCTGTAGTAAAGTGCAGTCATATGGACCTACTGTACTGGAAAAGTGTCCATTGAATCTTTTAAAGTAGACTTTGCTCAAATACCCACAAGTACATTTTCAACAAGATACTTCAAGGGATGGACAAAAAACCTCGATTTGAAACCTTCTAAACGGTGTATCATTTCATGAATCTTCCACATGTTAAGGTTCCCTCGCCCCGACCCGCACCTTTATTTCTTTAAATAGCCAAACCTTTTCGGGGGCAGGATGAAATTAGGATAGTAAACTTTCCAGCTATCTCAAAGTGTCCCATTCTGGCTAATTTTATTCCCGTGTCTACACTATACTATACCGCATGTTCAGGTAATTCATAAGTTTCAGTCCTTAATTGCATCATCATTTCCTGGGTAATTTCTCCCCCCCCCCTGTCACTTCGTGGCACCTTAGTCTTTCCAAAGAGTACAATAAAGGTCCTTCTTTAGTGCCATGGTGCATTCTCAGGACAGTCACAAACCGCATTCTGTTTGCGTTAATCGCATTCACCTTCACATTGCTACCATTGGGGGAACTTGTTGCAGACAGGTTCCTTCCTACAACCTGAATATTACCATCAAATATTACCGTGCGCAGAAATAACAACGCAAAAAAAAAGTGGAAAATAACAAAAGTTATGCAACTTCTCCAGTAAATTGCCCAACAGTGACGTCGATACAGCAGGCTCACAAACACCATAAAACAACCGAAAACAATTCACCAATGATCAGGAGGGACATTGAAGCTGTAAATAGGTTGGGATTTTTTAACCCTACTACCAAGCCAAATGTTTTGAGTGACCAATTAGCCCATTCACGAAGTAAACCCCTTAAACCACTGCTTGATAACTTCGATACAAGACATGAATACTTAGAATATCATATTTTGGGTGACTCTCATGCTAGAAATTTGAGGCTTAATCATAATGCTAAATCACGAACTTGAACTCTTCCAGGCTGTACAACTCAACGACTGCATCTTTGCGTTGCGGAATTGCTAAAAAACGCTAGCCCTTCATCTAACGTAGTTGTAAGTATCGGCTGAAACAACATCGGTTTCTATAAACCTGAGTGTATTGTAAAACAAATTGATGACATCGTACACTTGATTGCTCAGGCCAAACCATTGGTTAAATTGACTATTATTGGACTAGTTCGAAGACCAGACAGAAAAAAACAACGGTAATGGCCGTGATATTTTTACAACAAATGAAAAATTGCGGGAATTGTGCGAAAAATCCAATCTCAACTTTGTCTCATTGATCATGAACCTTTTAAAAAATCGCTACTTCTTAAGTTAAGATGGACTCCGCCTTACTAAATTACGAAAGGTTTGGCTGCTTAATGAGCTAAAATGCATCCTCGATTACCAGGGGAATAAAACATGTCGGACGAAAAACTGTCAGGATTAAAGGGACCTTGTCATCTTTCAACAATTGCTCCAAGAGTCGACAGTTGTCCCGCGAACTTAATACAACGGACTATCCTGCATTTAGTTAGGGTTGTGATGCCAAAAAAAAAAACCTTTTGTGTGTGCTGTGAAAATGTCACAGCATCGTGAAAAAGTTGCCTGCTTTTCACTGCTTTTTATCAACTCTCAGATTCAACCTTTTTTTAACTGAGACGTGGCTTGTTGATTCTGTAACTGACACTATGATTACAAACAACCACCCACATTCTGTCATTCGTAGAGATCGTGGGTCGAGGGGCGGAGGAGTCGCCTTAGTATTCGAATGTAACATTTCGGTCTTACTCTTTGTTGTGCTAAAAATACTGAGGCAATCTCTTTACTTCTTCCCCGAGCACAATTGAATGTTTTCATTGGTTATTTGCCTGATGGTAATAACGAGGAACAAATCGTCTACTTGAACTTTTTGAACTTTTTTAAAACCCTGCTCAGATAGTACGTGCATAACTATTGTGTTGGGTGATTTTAACCAAACAAATATCGATTGGTCCTTGGATGGAGCAACTAGCCGCGTTCATGAAACGTTTCTTAACGTTGTCTCGGAACTTGGAATGACACAACTTGTTACTTCCGCATCTAGGGGGACCAGTATCCTCTACTTATCTTGGTTGACGATGTTCGCACGATGTTCGCACTATCTTCGATGTGGAAGTGGGCCCCGAATTGGGCACCAGCGACCGCAACATGGTCTTTTTTAAAACTACTAATTTTGAACAGACAACAAGGAGTTGTCCGACTGCTGGAATTGATTTTGTGAAGTTGTGGTCTTGCCTGGCTGAACTTGACTGGGATTCTGTTCTCCTTGGTTGCGACACTGCTGATCAGGCGTGGGCTGCATTTCACAACACTATCGTTGCACTTAAGGAGCGAAGCACTTTCAACCATCAACAAAAAACTAAACGCTGCAATGAACGAAATCGTGAAGTTACCAAACTTAGCAAGGTAAAACCCAAACTTTGGCAACAATTAAAATTAAATCCTACCTTGGAATTGAAGTGTTCATATACCACGTGTAAAAATCAATATGCTGCACTGGTCATGGATGTATGCCGCTCTTCTGAAAAGCGTGTACTGCAGGAAGGGAACCTGAGTGCCCTGTATCGCTTCTACAGGAAAAAAACAAACATAAATTACAATATTCCACCATTTAATGTAAATGGGAATTTAGTTGACTGTGAGCTGACGAAAGGAAACCTTTTAATGCAAGAATTTTGCAGGAATGGAATTGCTGACAACGGGAATAATATATGAATCCCAGCAACTTTAATTGACTCCGAACATTTTTGTACCGGGGAAGATCTGCACTTCAATGAATTAAACATCCTAGGTGTCTTAAATCACCTCGAACCTAGTCATACAGTCGGTCCGGATAAGCTATCAGCTTTTTTCTGCAAACAAATTGCTGTTCATATTGCATATCCTCTCAAAAAAATGTTCTCCTTGTCCTTTTCTACTGGTGCTCTGCCAAAGGACTGGCTTGATGCGGATATTGTCCCTATTTTTAAGAAAGGGAATCCCTCAAACCCATTAAACTACCGACTTATTGCACTAACTACGATGCCATGTAAAGTCATGGACACCATACTTAAATCATATATGTTAACCGTTACTGGTTGCTTTAACATCATTCTCGATGACCAGTTTGGTTTCAGGTCGGGCAGATCAACTACCCATGAGCTTTTGCTCGCTTTGGACAAGTGGTCAGAGTCCTTGGACATTGGTGTTGGAACCGACGTCATTTTTTACGACTTTAAAAAGGATTTTGAATCTGTGGTGCACACAAAGCTAATCTCCAAACTTTTGGCTATTGGGTTTAGAGATTATATTCTAAACTGGATTTCTGCTTTCCTCGTGAACTGCACTCAACAAGTTAAACTTGGGGGGGGGGGTTAGTTCCTCCAAATGCAACGTTATAAGTGGAGTACCACAGGGTTCGGTTTTGGGCCCATTGTTGTTCATCCTGTTTGTGAATGATCTTATTCCAAATTCTTCATCGGCTTCCCAAGAGAAGTTTGCGGACGATTTAAAACAACATACACCAATCCTTTCTCCTATTGATAATCTGAACCTTCAGGATGCCGTAACATATGTCTCAAATTGGGCAACTGACTGGCAACTTCCACTATCCGTCGGCAAATGTCATCATTTCACTGTGGGCATAAGGGGGCCTCAATTTGACTATTATCTGCATGACAAGAAGTTGAATTCTGTTGAAGTTGTCAAAGATTTAGGAATCTGGTTCCATTTTTCATTAAAGCCTTCTATCCACAGTGATAAAATTAGTTCCCAAGCCCACCGTCATGCAGCGATTGTGCGTCGCTGCTTCTCCTCTGGCGATCACTCGATTATAGCTTGAGCATTCGAGGTCTACATGCGGCCACTTGTTGAATTTTCAAGCCAGGTCAGGTCACCAAACCAGCTTGCGAATATTGGCCGCTACACTATGTTGATCCCAGGACTACATAATAAACCATATTGTGAACGGCTTCGGATGTTGTGTCTGGAAACTCTTGAGTTGCACCGTTTAAGGACTGATCTTGCCCTGGTGTACCTCTTTTTGAATGATGTGCCAGTGGCTTGTTTTTTGAATTGGTTGGGAACACAAAAACCTGTGGCCATTCTCTTAAACTGAAGCAACCAACCTTTCCGTCTTGATTGTAGGAAGTTTTTTTCTCGGTCTGGGTTGCACCTCTTTGGAATGCACTGACGGAAGACATTGTCTCGGCTAGCTCGGTACATACTTTCAAGCGTAAACTTAATGATTTTAATCTGCAACCCGTTTTATCCCGTCCAGTTTAATCGTTTTCGTATATTTTCATCTGCCTTATGTTGTTACTCTTTTAATGTGTCAATTATCAGTTGTTCCACAACTTTGTTTAAAACGTGGTTGGGTATCAGTGGCAGTGAATGTTGCCCTTCCCATTCACCCTGGTTCCTAGAGATGAACAGGAAACTATTATTATTATTATGATTACTTGGTTTGGGTGGAGGTATTGAGGCCCGGTTTTCACGCCACTTCAGCATTTCAACAGACCTTTTAGAAGAGGTACGACTCGACCTCCCTTCCCATTTGATATTTCAAAGTTATGTCCACCAGGGGCACCCGTATGGGCAACACCTGGCCTTCTTCATAAATGGGTCGGTTACTTAGAGAACGTATCAACTACGTGGTTTCATTCATATGTCGATTGTGGCAAAGTGTGGCCCCTGACGTTTGTGAGTATATTTCTAAAACACACATTCAATATTCAGTTAAATTCCGACACTACAGTCACCTCAAAACAACCCTTCTCTCACCTAAAAACAAGAGGGAAAGAGATGACTAGTTATTGAACTAGCTAGAAAGTACACAGTTTGGGAGTAGATCTGTCAAAGCAGAGCTATCATTTACAATAAGGCCGACAGAGAAGGTAATAATTAATAAGATGGTCGTTCTTTGCTGATTCTGTTTACAGTGATTCTTAGAGGAACATCTTTAAAAAGCATGAACATTTGTAGGATTTTCCAACTAGACAATGAAGTCATTTTTAGGGGGTTAAAAGGTAAATCTTTTTCATTGTGGATTATTATAGCGTTCATGGGAATTTTGGATTTGTTGAATTTTTTTTTACTGGAAAAAATAGGACAGAGGACTGCAACCTTTGTAAGCAATCTGGGAACACTATCAGGACTACTAGAAAAAACATGCCATGTGGGTGTGGAACTCTCTTTTTCTATGTTTTTCTGTAATGTATCCTATACATAAAATGCCTGTATGACAACTTGCTGTATTCTATGTTGGTTCAGCAACACTAACTCGATCAGATTCAGCATATGGAAACCCACCAAAAACATCCAACAATTAGCATTTCCCTCAGCAGCGTCCTTCTCTATCCTACTTACATTTGTTCCTTAATTACTTTTTGTTCTGCTTTGAAATCTTCTTTTTCTTTTTTCATATACTCTGCTGAGATTTTTAATTCTTGTATCTCAACTTGCATTTTTACATTTCATCATATTTTATAGGCAAACTGTACATTTTTGTCCAATTTTTGAAACACTACCTTTAATAATACGAAATCTTCTTTCTTGAACTCTTCAGTTTCGTTATTTTCTTCATTGTTAGTATTTGTTTCAGTTTCTTTATATTGGCCCTTTTCATTTCTTTCTTAAGTTTTTCTTCCTAATTTTTCTATTTTTT
>JAHWFP010045602.1:0-21429 GCA_023313725.1 Lithobius niger | reverse complement strand
GTGATACACCCAAGGCTACCCAGTGCCTTCCCGTGTCCTCTCCATGAGGCTGACGGCCAACAAATTCTAGTTCGATTTGAACTGCTAAGCATGACTTGTGTACCAATTCATGTTTTAGCATGATCAGCAAGAATTCGTTGGTAAATAACCTCATAGGGGCACAGGAAAGTTCCTTAGGGGGTATTTCGAGGGGTTCCATAGTTAGCTCGATTTATAAGCTAAGAATTGACTTGTGTACCAAACTTCATAGCGTTTAGCTCGATGTGCATGATTAGCCCAAATTCTGGCCCGTAACAGCTGTATACACCTGGACAAGTTTTATGGCTTAAAACATAGGTATGAAGATGGCCTAGGGCCTTTTGAACGCCATTTTAATATGAATAAATTTCCTTCTTGTTGCGGAAATTTTGCTGTCACCTAGAGATCGAACCAAAGAGCCGATTTTCAACTTTTATAGCTTAAAATTTAGTATTAAAAGGCTCTCTCATAACAGTTATTTTAAGGTGATTGCAATATTTTTTCTTTGTTATTCTTGCTGGAACAAGAAAAAAAAATAGATATTCGTATTTAAAAACACTTAAATGTATAAAATACGGATGTAAGCCTTCAAAAACTTAAAGCTCTAAAGGAATAGACATTAGAAAAAGACATGTAAGCCATCAGCGTCGCACTAATTCGTGTAAAAGAAGCTACAGCTTGTATTTTGGGATGCTGCAGATACTTTTACACGTATATATTAGTGCGTCTCTGATGGCTTAGATGTCTTTTTCTGATATCTGTTCCTTAGAGCTTTATTTTTTAAGGTTTACATCCTTATTTTATACGCTTATGCGTTATTTAATGCTAACTGATGCTATTTGGCTTTCCGTATAGTAAAATGAAAATGACTATAAAAAAATATTGATTAGCTGGCTATGATTCAGTATTCGCACTTTACCTCTAATGTTGAATATCGCTGGTTAAACTGTTGTAGCTCCGGTATCATAACAAGCGGGTTTGCCTAACTTTTCCTGCGTGCTGCGCCTGCACTGACCCATGCTATCCGTCTGAAACAGCTGTTAGTGGCCTTTTTTATCTAGCCATAATAAGTATCCCATTGACTGTTTGTTGGCCTGTCAATGTTCATTCAATTCGCACGGCCACTTTGTCGGTTCACTTCTCAATGCACGTGGCCAATGCTTGTTTTCCGACTTTTTCTGGAGTCATACTTTTTAGGCCTGTTTCGCAAATCGGGAATTGGTAAATTAATGGCGTGCTGTCCGTCCGTGCGCGTGAAACATCTTGAGAAGGACCGAACCCGGCAATTTTTATTAAATTCAATAGTCAACATACGGCAACTGAACGTAAATTTATCGACCCAGAACCCAAATTTTATCAGAATCAGGTAACAGTTAAAATGGCACTATCACCGATTGAAACGCGAACGAAAATACCGTGGCGCCATCTAGCGGCAATGATATTGTTAACCTTTATAGCTTGCTCCCTGGTACACGAGGACGAACCAAATTTTCACTCAATCATTGAGGATGTCGTGTCTTGTTTGTTTCGTTTAAAGAAATGCCGTTATGCATTCCTTCGCTTGGTGCAAGCAATAGCTAGATTTCGTCTGCGTTCAATCGGTGATAGTGCCACTTTAAGAGCACAGTTCAACGTTGAAAATGCCAATTTTTCCTTAAACGCGCAACGCGTTAACTCGCAATCATTTAAGATATTTGCTAAATCACTGGTGGTGTTGGATGCACCGTTTGCAACACTTAGACGGTTTGGTTGCTCATCACCGAGCTAAGTTTCTTCAATCACATTTTTGTGCACACTGGCTAGCAAACGCTGATTTTCGTGTGGCTTCGCTCATTCAATCAGCGCCTCCTCCTTTATTCGCTCCACCTTTGTTTAGTATGAACATACATAATGAAGCAGGAATTGTTTTTAAAATAAACAAACCGGATGATGATTTCCTCATGGGAATGTAATAATATCTCTTTCAGTGTTTTGTTAAATTGTTTCAGCCAGGTACTCGTTGGCCTGTTGTGGTTTTGTGAGTGAATTACGATCGTTTCATTAGAAGTTTCGCAGTGTAGAAGAGAGCGTATGGTGTTTGGGCCTTTAAGCGTTGATAAAACAAATCAAATCAAATTGACAACTGTTTTTTCGCCGTTTGTTCTGGTTTGTTCTGATTGTTTCTCTCCCACATATATTTAAGTTTTATTCTCAAATAATTTTTCGTTGGTTGAAAATGTGGTTGGACGTTCATCATGCACATAAATTATTGCGTAGCAGCAGTTTCGTACGCATAAATTGTTCAACAGCTGGGCAGTGGCCATCTGGCCGAGTTATTAAGGGTTTATTATAAATAGATACGGCATATGCTAACTTATGATTGCCTACCAGATAAAAACCTGGAGATTGTAAGTTTAAATGGCTAACGCGATAAATGCGGAAATGAATTATGATAATAGATTGCCGGATAAAAATAGGCTAAACTATTTATCAAAATTAAACTGCTAGGTGTGAAGTTAACGTATATTAGACCATGGCTGTGACGTCACACTAACTCTGTGCCATGCTAAATTTCAATAGGTTAAATCCCGTTAACCGTGACCGGAAGTGTACGTCATCGCAAAAGTTATCAAGTTAACTCACACTTTTGACACTTTCGGATCACGTGACCGGGAACCCACATACCAACTACCAAATACCGCGTCCAAAAACGTAATGCAATAAAAACATACAAAAGTATTTACTTAACTAGCCGAAATGTCCCCAATGAAATCGTATCCTTGCTATAATTCACATATGTCTGGCCCATACCTAAGTGTATTCACTCCGTCAACTCCCCCCTCCCCCTCCAACTAAAATGGAATGACATTCATTCATACCGATATACCAATTAACATATTTTTTGAAACAATTCTCAAACTATAAAAGAAAAAAAAAGTTACTTAACCTTGCCGGAATGTCCCGCATGTCCTTCTATCCTTGCTGCCTCACATATCGCACTTTATTCACTCCCAGTATTCTGCTCCGAAAACTTGCTTTCTAGGCCGCATGCCGAGCGGTTCTATCGTAGAAGTTCGTTTCGCACAAAAAGGGGGGAAACTTGCTTTCGTTATGTAAAACTAGAAAATAATCCACTGATTCCAAAAACTCCTTGCCGTTCATCTGAAAGTTGCACAAAAAAGAGATAGCAGCAAAAATGTATGCGGATTTTAGGCCTATGAGTGCTGCGCGAACCTCTCGTCGTCAGACTTGGCCTGACCAAACAGAGTAGGTCTTTGAAACACCCCGAAAAACATGCATGAAAAAGATTATAAAAAAATAAGAGAAATAAAACATGACCTGTTCAACGACATTCTTAATTTAATTGGATTGAGTTTGGATTAAAATCAAATACTCAGTGGTAATGTCTGTTGTCTGCCCCAAATAACTCTTAAAGGGACACCCGGCCTGCCTTATAACATTCCGCGTGCCTTATAATTCCTACGCGCAGATCGCCATCCGCGTATTTACAGCGCCAAGGTCAGCTGGGGTGGTAGCTGCGGGAACGTAGCTGCCGTCTTGGTTGGCTTTGGGAATAGTGCACGAAACAGAATCAAGTTAAAGATTGTGTCGTCACAAACCGGAATGATTCTCGTATTTTAACATCACAATTTATAATTTTCTAGGCTAGTGTCTTATAATTTTGCTTCGGCGATCTATTGGAATAATTAATTTTAACTTTTACTGCATTAGTATTTAAATTTTTGATCTCGTAGAAATTACTAGCAAACGATTAAAATTAGTACTGCTCACTCACACAGGTAAAGCTTCAAGGTCATTGTAGGCGCGCAAAGCATCATATACGTACTGCAAGAACGTAAATAAAGTTCCCCAATATTCAACAGAAAATCTCCGAGACGCCACATTTTAAAACGGATTTATAGCAAGGGAAAGACTGACGGTAAGTAAATAGACCTTTTGGGGCCGTACTTGATGTGGAGGATCGAGAAAAATGGCGTTGGGAGGTAATCCCTTTAAGAACGGATGAGTACGTTACTACTTTCTGCAATAAAAATCATTGCAACATGATTCTAAAATCAAATAGTCAGTGTTATAATTACAAAACATGTGTTACCAAAAGGGAAAAATAAGCATCCAGGTCTGCATTCCAAATTGTAGTAAAATTATTACTGTAAAAAAAAACATAAAAAAAACACGGTGTTGCGTAGACTACATTGGAGGAGCGTGCAGGCGCCTATTCACCATTTTGATAGCGTCGCCCATAGGAAGGTGGTGGAAGGGGGACGGGGGTGCACAGGGGTGCTGAGCCAACGGCTCTGAACAGTTCCCTCCTCCCCCAAAACAGTTTTCACTGTTAAAGTGTAAATTGTGTTAGTTGTAGATGTGGTATTATTACTGATTTCACACGTTATAATGTTTGGGTGCCAGCCCTGGCTGACCCGCGATGGCGGATTTCACACGTAATAATGTTTTCTGGGCCAAAGCGAGCTGGCCAGGGCTGACGCGCGCCCGCCCGGCCCGCCTATCCAGCCGAGGCCAGCCCTGGCTGGCCCTGGCCAGCGCGCCTCATTTTTAACGTGTGAAATTCGAAGCGAGCCCTCCCGCGCTCGTAGCTTCGCAGTGCAGCCCACTACATGTAAACAAACTAAAGAAAACGGGAAACACTAAAATAGAAATAGTTATTTGTCAATCGTAAATTAAATTCTCATTATCACGCAGATTGAAAAACACGTGGGAGAAAAGAAGGGATTGCTTATGAGCATAGAAGGTTCGTGATGTATCACCCTGATCAACTCTTTATCAGCGTTTGGTACAATAACTGGCAGTATTTTCCCTAAATGATGTAATTTTTCCAATTTTATATTCTTTGTGCGAATTTCGTGCCATTAAAATGATTTGTGTGGGTGTATACAAAGGAAGGACTGCAGGAAAAATAAAGATTAGAAATTACCGGCAGTTTTTTAATTTTTTTGATTTGAGAAAAATTATATAAGTCATCTGAACTGAAAACAAACCTACATCAAAGAGCCATGTTTCAGAGTGCGAAGTTATGTTGAAATAATAAACTGTTCCAGAATGAAGACGTGACATATTTATGTACTAAAGAGAAAATAACATGTCAAAATAAAGTGATACGAACCATATCCATTTTGCTGTTCTGGAACGTTAAACTGCCCCAACCAAGGATTCGAACAGTCAATCTTGGAACTACAATCGCCGAACCACCGCCACACCGCCAAGATTTAACTATTGGAGCGTTAGTATTTTTATCCGAAGGGCAACAGAAATGGGTTTCACACCCGTATTGAAATAAAGATAATAGCCTACATTTAATAACGCAAGAAATATAATCGAGAACCAACTGTTACATCACAGTATTTGCCAAATTAACGGAAAGAGGTTTGGTGTCATGGAAAGGTATTACCAATAACACAAAGTCAAAAAAACAAAAAGAATTTATAGCCTGTTGATCGTGTGGTACAAGATCAAAGTTAAAAAAAAATGCGGAGAAAAGACGAAAAAGTCTGAGGAAAAATGTCGGTTTGAGGAGGGGGAGTTAAAACAAACAAAAATGTGTTGGAGGTTTTTTCGTTTTGTATAATTATAGAGTACGTAGGTGGTTAGATTATTGTCTTGGCTCGAAAATCACCAGGCAGGGTATGGAGTTTCTCAAGAAACGACTTTTGTAATCTTTGGCATTTATTTCCCGTGTGCTTCCCCCCCCCCCCTATATTCAGTTTGTTTTTCTTTTTTCAATTCTTGGCTTTTATAATCAAACATTTTAGCGACATCAGTTTGACATTAATGTCGAGCTTCTCCTGAAAACACGTAATATAAGAAGTGAAGCCGATTTACTGCTGTTATCCACGTTGCCGATAGACGGTGCTCCTAAGCGAGCGCGGGTCGGCTCTCAAGCACTTATTACGTGTGAAATCAAAGCGCGCCCGGAGCTGACACCAGGGCTGGCCCGGCCTGGCTCCAGCCCAGGGCTGACCCGCGACGAATTATTACGTGTGAAAACAGTATTAGTGTGTGGGATGGGGGGGCGGAAATGAAAGGGGGGTGGAGGGCAGGGTTTGGGGAATTCATAGGGGTGCCAGTCCCCCCCCCTCCCACCACCACCTCCAACGGCTATGAACAGGTTTCCTCGAAAAAATTTGAAGTGTTAAAGTGTCAATTGTGATAGTTATTGGTGTGGGTCCTAGTGTTGGCGCAGTAGGAGGTTCACAGGGTTACTGGGTCCCCCCCCCCCCCACTAACAGTTATGAAAAATTCTTGTTGATTTAGTTTTAACTTTTAAATAATAATAATAATGATTTAGCCACGATAGTGACTGGGAGGACAGAAGGGCAGGTGCCACTTACACTGGTCCCGTGGTTAAATTAAGTCAGCGGTATTTTTTACGCTTAAGGAAATTGTGTAGATTGCATGCCCTGAGTAATGTCTTAAAGTGTTGAGGGCAACGAGCAGAGACCACATTCTCGGGAAGGGCGTTCCATACCAGTGTGACCCTGTACGAGAAAAAGCTTCTTCGACATTCAGTGCGAGCCGGCTGGACCACCAACTTAAATGAATGCCCGCGTGTGGCCTTGTACGAATGAAGTTCGAAAAAGGGTAAATCGACGGAAAGGTATCCATGAACAATCCTATAGGTGAGAAGCAGGTCCGCACGAAGACGGCGCAGTTCCAGCGACTCCAGGCCCGCACGTTCCAGACGAATGTCATAAGGAAGATTTTTGAAAGCGGGTAACCCCTTGGTGAACCTGCGCTGTACACGTTCAACTTTATCAATGTCTCCCAAGAGAGTGGGCGACCATACCTGGCTTGCATACTCAAGAGTAGGTCGCACGAAGACCCGGAAGGCCCAGACCTTAATTGGGATGCTACCAGATATGAAGCATCGATTTACAATTGCCAGCTTGCGAAAAGCATTTTTCGTGATGACATCACAGTGATGGGATGCCTTTAAATCAGAGTTAAGGTAAATACCAAGGTCTTTTATGGTACGGACAGGGGGTAGCTGTGTGTCTCCCAAACAGTATTGAAAATCATATCGGTCTGGTCCAATATGAAACGTCTGGCACTTGTGTAGAGCGAGCAGCAATTGCCACTCGATGCTCCAGTCCAGAACATACTTAATGTCAGCAGACAGGGACATACAGTCAGACAAACCTTCCGGAAGATGCCTGCCCAACTTCAAGTCGTCGGCAAACTTGAAGAGGTTGGATGAGTCATTGGAACAGTCGAGGTCATTTAAATAAATAAGGAACAGGAGCGGACCCAAGACTGATCCCTGCGGTACACCACTCAAGATCGCACTGCAGGAAGAGGTTGAACCATTAATAAGGACCCGTTGGGTTCTACCCTGTAAAAAAGATGATACCCAGGCCAGCAGTTTACCCGTAAAACCCAAATACTCGAGTTTAGCAAGCAGCTTCGAGTGTACTACTGACTCAAAGGCCTTTTGAAAATCGAAATAGATGACATCAGTCTGGACGCCGAGATCAAGAGCGCTAGTCCACAGGTCAAGGCAGGTCAATAGCTGGCAAGTTGAAGAACGGCCCGGAAGGAAACCGTATTGGTCGCTACGAAGAATATCATTTTCCAGAAGGTACGTCTGCATAAAGGTTTTAACAATAGACTCCATAACCTTGCAAGGCACTACGGTAAGGGCGATTGGTCGATAGTTACCAGGGTCTGAAGGATCACCCTTCTTGAACACTGGAACAACGTTTGCTGTGCGCCAGGATTTGGGCAAAATACCAGAACGAAAAGAAAGATTAAAAATACGGCTTAGCGGGGTAGCAATTTCGTAAGCAATTTGTTTATAGTAGTAAGCCGAAAAACCATCGGGCCCCACCGCATGGCTCTGATTTAAGTTGTTTAGAGAGTTTTTAACGGAGGTAATGTCGAAATTAACAGTGCCATTGCAGGAGCAATTTAATTTTTTCAATGAGAATATGCCAGTAGGAAGTTTGCCGTTGTCAATGGTAGCGTTAGACGCAAAAGACTGATTCAAATTTTCGGCCTTACGGGTGTCGTCAGTGATGAAATCATTTGCCAGTTTGAGTGGAGGCATTGCCCTGGAAGTGTTGGTGTTACGCTTATACAAGCGGAATAAGGCCGATGGGTTTCCCTCCCTGATAGCATTGATTTCCTTTGCACGAAGCCAATCATTAGCAGAAGTCGCGTAAAGTGTGCGGATGGTGTTGTAAATGGCAAGGTTTTCGGCACTAGGTGTTTTTTTCCAACGACGCCAAAGGAGAAGTTTCCTTTGACGAAGCTTTATCAGAGAACCCGGCAATGGAGAATTTGTTTTCTTCCTTCGGGGAACACTCTGTCTGCAGTTGTTCGTACATTGGACAAGATATGCATGGAAACGAGACCAAGCAAGATCAACATTTTCAGAGTGGATAGGAATGATGGTATTTCAATTTGTATTGCTCAAAAAGGGGCGAAGGAGAGTAAAATCTATTTTTCCCATGGGTAAGGGACTGAACACATTTCTTGAAACAGTGGTGTCTAACCGAAAGGTGATCATACAATGGTCACTTGTGCCAAAATGGACAGTAACGTCCACATCGAAAATTAGCCGCTCATTTCCGCAAAAAATAAGGTCAAGAATTTTGTTTCCCCGTGTGGGTTTGGTGACGAGTTGGTTTAGGCCCAGAGGCTTAATTTGGTCAATGAAGGCCTGGTGTTGTCTATCTCTAGCAGAGAAAAGGGTCCAGTCGGCGGATGACAAATTAAAGTCGCCCAAAATGATGTTGTCGAAGGCAGGTCGCACACTTCTGTTAATGAAATCAGACAGTTCCCTAACCGAGGAATCACAGTAGCTGTTTGGTAAGTAACACAAGATAAAATTAAGGTTTGAGTGTGGTATTAAAACATTAAAAGCCTCAGCACCAGTAGCAACAGTGTCACAAAGGATATGCATACCGGTTTTATAAAGAACAGCCAAGCCGGAGTAAATGCCGGAGTAGCTCCGTTTAGGGTCACTAAACTAAATTTTGTTTTTAGTTTGAGTACTGTTGCCTCCACGGCTCCCCCCCCCTCACTCCACACACTAGAAACCACATCAATAACTACCACAATATACAATTTAACACTTCATTTTTTTGGGGGGGGGGAGGAAACGAGGGAACTGTTCGTTGCCAACGGTGGAGGGGGGAGGGGAGCCGGCATCACTGTATACACCAAGGATCCCCCTTCCTACTCCCCTCCACACAGTAGGGTCCACATCAATAAATACCACAATTTACACTTTAACACTGCAATTTTGGGGGGGGGGGAGAAGGGAACTGATTAATGGGGGGACTGGCACCCCTGTGAACCCCCTGCATCCCCTCCCCCTCCCCCTCCACCCCATGATACTCTCCACTACCACCACCACCATACATTATGGGTCCACCACTTCAATGACTAACACGATTTGCACTTTAACATTGCAATTTTTTTTGGGGGGAAGCAGGGAACTGTTCATAGCCTGGGGAGGAGGGGGGGGGGGCAGAACCCCTAAGGGCAGGAATTTGTAACTGCTACGGGGTCTGGGAGAACGCTCCTCCAGTGGGGTTTTTTAATGCAGTAATAATATTACTACATTTTTGGAATGCAACTTGGATGCTTATTTTTCCCTTTTGGTAAGATATGTTTTACTAGTATAATGTTCACTGCTTGTTTTTTTAAATCATGTTGCACAAAGTGGTAATGTAGTCATCTGTTCTTAAGAATTATCTGGTGCAGACAACCGATACTGCCACTGAGTATTTGATTTTAATCTAAACTCAATCCAAGTAAATTGTTAAGAATCTCGTTGAACGGGAAATGTTTTATTCCTCTTTTACTTTTTTACACTCTTTTTTTCATACATGTTTTGCGGGGTTATGTGTTACTAGATTTGATTTCAACAATCACTGCTGAGATTGCGGCCTAAGTAAGGTACGTGGCAATGTTTCTCAGCGAGCCAACTCCCAATCCTAGAAGGCGTCTCTTGCGTAGGAGCACGAAGCGTTTCAGAGACTTATTCTGATTGGTCAAGCCTACTCAGGTAACGGGAGGCTCGCGAGCGCTTATTGGTCTAAAATCACTTACATTTTTCCTGCCATCCCTTTTTTGTGAAACTTTCAGATGAACGACAAGGCGTTTTTGGAATCAGTGCATTATTTGCTATTTTACAAAGCGAAAGCAAGTTTCCCCATTTCTAGAGGGTTTTCCTCCACGTTTCGTTTCTAGAGGTGGTTTTGCTCCACGGCGTGTGGCTACCAGCCAAACGACGCATCTGTCTTCCCACCCACCCCTTCCCTTCGCAAACCTGTGCTTACCTGCTACAGGACTCGTCCGTCTACCACCCACCTCCCCCCTCCACAAACTAAAATGGAATGACTTTCATTCATATGGACATACTGATTATCGCATTACTTGAACAAACAAACGCAAAAACGATTTAATTAAATACGAGTTAGCTAGACGTTCGAACTGTGGTATAAACTAGTTATCGGTGAGAAACTCACGTTACGGAGTATGATACCATGGCTGCGAAGATTGGCCCGCCTAGAGTTAGCAAGCCCGTCTCGTCCTATGCACTCGACGGATATGACCACTCTCGACGGGCCCATCATCGCAGCCGTGGTATAATACTACGTAACCGTCAGTTTTTCATCAATAACTATTACTTATTCTCCCTGAATACAATAATATTGTACGTCAAACGCTCAAAAATTCCCTTGTTGTCGTTGGTGTGAATCAGGGCCATGCCATGAGGGGGAGGGGGGGGGGAGATTAGGCTGCGCTCCCTGCGATGCAAAGGTACCAAAACCACAAAATTTCGAGTTTTTTTTAATTCGTCTGTACCGAGAATGTCAGACAGATTGCATGTTAAATAAAATATGAAACGATTTAGGATTCAGATTTCAACACTCCAACGTTAAAAAGGAAGATGTCGAAAATTGTGTGAATATGGGCACGAAAATTACGTCTTGTCTCCCAGGATTTCGACTTGTGGCCTGGCGAATAATGGTGCATTTAGGTAAATCCAGCCAAAGCAGAACGACACGATTTACGAGCATCAATGTGATTCCCATTCATAAGTTCGCAGTGATTTACAGTGCGTTCCGATTGTTTACCATTACATTGATTTCAGGCATGCTACCATATACTTGCTGTTGTTTGGTCACAACTCAACTCAAGTACTGTACGTATTTGTGTCAGTTTAAGTAGGATATCAAAAACAAAACTTGTTACGGAGCTGATTCCCGCCAAGCTTTATGGCCGTTTAAAGCTGTGATGTCAAACGCCAAACTCATTCGCCAAGTTAATCCCACCGAGTTTCGAAGGTTAAATAAAAAATTTAAAAATTGCTTACTGCGCATTTTTGAAGTATTTCATTTATCGTTCCAAGGCTTAGCAGGTGGGATTAAGTTGGCAAATGAGTTTGGAGTTTGATATCACGACTTCAAACCGCCAAAAAACTTGGCGGGAATCCGTTACAAGTTTTCTTTTGGTGAGTATCAAAACCTACATAAACTGACGCAGAAATCATTGGCGGAGCGGAGCGAGCGAAGTGAGTGTTACGCAGCGTATAAGGGACACAAAATTGCAAAATGTTGGTTGGTTATTTCGTTGGTTGCATTTTTGAAGTCTGGCTGGAGCCCAAACGAAAGCTGGGATTGCAATACATTTTGCTGCATCGCTTGAAACCTCTAAGAGTATTGTTCAGCTCGAATTGTCGTAAATCGAACAATTATTACGGAAGAAATTACAATTTTTCGAATTTATCGATTTTATACTCACAATTGTAAATTCGGAATCCTGAATAGTTAAACTCCGACGAAGCGTACACCATGCTGGTTGTAGTCAAATGAACTTTAAAACACACGGCAAATTAAAACATTGTTGCTTCCTTATAACTGATAACCTTTCTCAACTTAACTCAATGAAATAATAACATTTGATCGTCACATTTAACACTACAGGATGAAATGCAACCAAAAAAAAGAAAAGAATTCCATTAATGACACACATTAGCTTCATTTGAAAAAAAGTGTTTGGAGGAATTCGCTTCAGCATGGCGACGAAAGTGACGTTTACACTAGTGATGGGAATCCCGAATATGAACTCTGAAATTGTCGTATCAAAGCGAAGCGGTATATATAAAACGAAAATCATGTATGGTAGACAACGTGTTTATACCACAGCACGAAACAATAATATCTGCATCTAATAGTTTAAAGATTCCTCGTTGCCACGGTAACGCGAAGTCTCGAAACCGTGTTGCATGAAGAAATAGGCCTAACTCTCGGACCCAACTTTCCATTAGCTGCTACTTACGAAATTAAAACGGCAAGTAAAAATTATGGTCTAAAGGATAAAACTAGGCCTAAAATCTAAAACTGGGCCTAAAAGCTACTTAAAAGCTAACGTTTTTAACCTACAATTGTGATGATTACGACTTTTTGATTATATAATAGCTATCGCTTATGCGGTGCGTGAGAGAGGAGTGCGACTTAATAATTTCGTTTCGCGGTATCTAGTTTTATACCAGCGGCAGCATTGAGAACCTTTTGAATCTTCTGATTATTGTTAAAAACTATCGTACTGATGATTATTAGGCGTTCAGTTAAATGCCTTATTATTAATTTTTTAATCTATAGAGACTACACTTTGCACGGCACTTGCTGTAAACAATTTAAGAATTAGTGATGACTCCAGCTGAAACAGCAGTGTTTTATTTTTAGTCGCCGGCGATGGCCTCGTGTTTAGTTCTGTGCAAAGATGCTGCAAATAACTAAATTGAATGATGGAGCAAAGGAATGCCTGTTAAATTAAATATGATACGTAGCTTCGGCCTACCGGGAAAAAAGATAAATTAAGAAATCGGCCAGCAAACCAAAAGGACTTAGCCGAGTGAGTGTTGCACCCATATTTTTAAAAGCGTTAACAAATCACATAGGTATCGGCCCCGTAAATATAGAACATAAACGAATGTATAACAGGATCTCTCGCTCGACCAAGTGATTGTGATCTTCGGAGCTCAATTATATGCTTAGTTTATCTTTTTGCAGTGTCATTTCTGTTCAGACATTTACCAGTAATGAGCAAAAATATTCTGAAATAAATGTATAACAAAGACACATAAAATGATACCTAAAAGCAAGCGTGTCAGTTAATGATTGAAGACTACAAATGATCCAACCAATACACGCCTTGCCAACACCCACACTGTCACAGTGACTGCTATCAAACAATCAGTAACAAACGGGGAAAACAGCCGTTGTTGACAGTGCCTGGCTGCACTAAAAGAAATCACATTTTTTATTTTTAAAACAATTCATACCGTTTATTTACACTCACCTCGGGAGGATTGAGTGAAGGGGGGGGGGGGTGCACTAATGGGTGCACCAGTCTCTTACCGCCAATTTTTTATGAAATCGTTACACGGTGGCTTAGGTTATATACGAAGCCATTTCAGAAGGGGTGTCACCTCCTCACGACTTGGGAAGGATTTGATTTTAATGTTTTATATGTTTATAAGTAGAGCATAAACTAAACCCGTTAAACAAATCTACGCATTGCGTCAGGACAATTTCTTCCATTTGGTTCTAGGTTCGGAAAGTGGAATGGATTGGGAAGTGTGTATTATTCGCTTAAAATAAAACAGTGAGCTTAGGTTCACTGCATTATCCCTTCAGAAAAATGGATTTGAAGCGAACGTGATGTTCCTAATGACCGTAGAAAATGCCAGGCAACTAGACGCATTGCTGATTAACACCCTGAGAACCACACGAACACTTTTTTTTTTACGGGGGGGGGGGGTAATATTTTACTTACAGGAAAATAGGCCAGTGATCCCATCGCGTTTGGCTTGGATCCCAGTGCTTTAGCCACTCAGCTCAACTTCGTTCACTAACAAAGCTTGCATTTCGTCACTGACATTGCATAATACAAGTGTGATACAACTCTATGATAACACGTATAATGGACATCGAACTGCAGATCATGGTACCTCAACCCTGGTCAAGTTGCAGTTATGGCCATTGACAAAAACTGAATGCACCTGCTAAGTATATTCAATGGGGCAACCATGAGACGTATTGAGAGACACACTTCATGGTGATGTTTGGAACAGAAACAGTCTATGGCACACAATTACATATTTTTTGAATAGGGGCAGTTTAGGGAGGACAGTTACATTATGCGATGCTGGAATACCGAGTCATTTTCAGAGGTTTCCCACCTGACAGGGCAAGTATATAGTCACCAAATCACCACGTTGTCTTTGTCATAGCTCCAAAATTATGACTGGAAACCAGACAACAGCAAGTTGTGACACTGTATTTGATAGCTGGAAAGATAACATAGCTAAACAAAAGCCATCATTCCAGCTTTCAAACGTTATTATAGAATTTAAGAAACTTGTGTTGTTCATTTGTGCCCACAGAATTTGTTCCCACTAGAAGTCTGTGTGGAATCCTTGAAAGTTCTACCACTATGGTTCTTTGCAATGGACAGAACAAATTATTCAAGTTGATAATGATTAACAACAATCATGCATGACGGCCGACAGAATTCACGATCTGCAACAACTCCAGACTATTTTGACTGAGCCTACAGGCCTGGATATAAATGGACACAAAGTTTTTTTTCCAGAAGCTGCAAAAGCCTGTAGCTTCAAAACTGCAGATGCAAAAACGGTGTGCATGTGAACACACCAAGAACGGTAAAAGATATGCAACATGCTGATTATAAGGTGGGAATGTAAAATAATATAAATTCTATTTGTATTCTTTCACATTCCTAGTAAAGATGCCACTTTTTTTTTAGGTTTGAAACTACATTTGAAACCATATATTTGAAACCCTATTTGAAACCCATTTCTAAAGCCAAACAGAAGTAGTTTTCATTGCAACGTCATCATCTCTCAGGAAAATTAAATCCTAGGTTGGGTTTCAACAAGTTTAGAAAGTGTCGTTGTATGCTTTTCTTTTCGTCAAATCCGTTTTGATTGGTAAAATAAAACGGGACAATATTGTGGGAAACGTTGACATTTTAATGTGACATTAATACAATGACCATTTGCAGGTTTTACGCTATCGCGGCCATGGAAAACTCATGTTTTATTTTATATTTTCACTTTCGTTACCATTTACAGTTTGCATCCCTTCATAGGATGTTTTATTATTCCTCAAGCAAAGCCTGTGCAAATTTGTATAGTTTTGTCCGGCGTGTAACGTTTTTCCCTTAAAGATTCTAAATCGGCGTTTGTTAGCCAGTGTGTGTAAAAATGTGATTAAAGAAATTTATTTTGATGAAACATGGACACACACATGAGAGATCAAACCATACCAATGTACATTTACGTTAACCTAGGGAGGAGCGACTGAAGGGGGGTACGCTGACTGAGGAGTGAAGCAAACGAAAATCTGCGTTTGTTAGCCAGTGTGCACGAAAATGTGATTGAAGAAACTTAGTTTCGTGAAACATGGGCATTGACATAAAAGACCAAACCATATCAATGTTGCAGACGGTACATCAAACACCACACGGGCTTTAGCTAGTTGTAGTAATATTACAGGTATAATTTGACAACTAAGGGCTTCATTCAGAATTCATTGCTTACCTGGAAGAATCCATAATAAGATGTACATGGACGTCAAGCCTTCATACGTCATGCTGAGATGAGTCGAGCGAGGGAAATTGTCAACAACATTCAGCGCCGACTGCCGCACCCCATGACGTTTTTTTTATTTTTTAATATTTCTTCCCCTTTTAATATGAACGAACGCCTGTTTTGTGACGTTCAAACCCTGGGAACGATGGCAGTCGGAGCGAATCAGAAAATCCTATGACACGCGCCGTGACGTCAGCACGCAATCTCCGTTGCTAAAGAGACCGTTGGACAGAACTGAAAAAATAGCCAATTAGACCCCGTTTCATAAAGTTGTTGACGATTTTTGCACGTGGCCCGAACTGATTTTGCATTAGACGATCGTACTCAGTCTACAACAACCTACATTAAAAATACGTAAAATACTCTTTTGAAACGTAAGGTGAAAGTAGAAAAAATTCTAAATGATTATACGTAAACCGACGAAATTGTCGAATCATGGGATACCTTCCTTGGTTTATCACCCAATTTCATGAGCCCAGTCCTCTTTTTACGCGATGGGATTGCAACGATGGTTTTGGTGGAGGAGGACTGAGATGGTGGGGGGGGGGGAGTGAACGGCTACTCAAAATCTCATTGTTAAAGCATTGTTGCTTGATTCCGAAGACCCATCACCATTCAAGCAACGAAAACACAACGACGCAAACTCAACGAAACTACTTGATTCCTTATTGCTATATCCAAATGTTTTTACCATTTTTACTTTTGCAGATAGATCAGCTAGTGATTGGTGCATTCTGCTTGGCTGAAACACACCCCTGGAAAATGTTTAAGAACTAAGTCTTAGAGGTCTTACACAGCTCGACAGGTAATTTTGGATTCGTGCAAGTCCTTGACAACTTGGAAATGTCCTGGAAAGTAATAATGAAGTTTCATGCCTGGAAAAATACTTGAAAATCTTGAAAAATGACATATGATATACAAGCTGATACACCAATAGGGTGATGAACGGAAAGGAGACGACGTGACTGAAGAACCCTAAAAAATTTAGTGTAACCTTACAGTATTCTTCCTTTGTTTAGGCATGAAAAGTTTTGAAATTTGGGCTCAGGATTTCATTGTATTTTCGTGTATAATGATTGGATACAACAATAAGGTTTTACGTAGACTAAACAGTAACGCAACACTGCAGTGTCTGCAGAAACCTTACAAGAAATTTTATTTGTATTCCTTTGCTGTTTTGACCTCGGATCAGTTAAACCTTACCTTAAGCATCAAACGAGTTCGTTTTTGTTTTCTAATTCGTGCTACTTTGGTATACCACGCAGTTTATATTAGCTTTTAATGTTTTGTATCTTTATCAATTATGGTTTGCATAAACCAATGGAAACAAACCTTTTAATCTTCAATCTACGTCTTGCAGCTGGCGTTTGCTGATTGCATTGTTGCATAATAACAATGTTTACTAAGGGCGTCATCAGGTTACACTGTCGACAAAATGGAGCGAAGCGAAGAACCTACCAAACAAACAAACTGACAAAACACCAAACAGGCTATACATGATACGAAACACGCCGTTTCCTTCCGTAAACAGGCACTGCTTCACAGTTTGACAGGATGGAGAGAGACGCAATTACTTCACGTCTGAGGAAGCTTGATGGGGTGCTGAGAGGATATAACTAAAGTGTTAATGATATACGGCATCTTCTTATGTAGTCTTTGCCTATGTAGTAGACATACTGAAATTACGATTTCAATAAACTAAGTGATTTTTATTTTGCTCAAAGAAGAAAAAAAAGGGAATGGAGTCATCTTAAGGGAAAAAGAATTAATTCTGCCTGGAGAGAGAAAATATTCTGGCTACGTAATGCCCTGTGATAGAAAATATCCTTGGTACTAATAATGCCCTGGAATGCGTAATTTCGTGGAAACCAGCTGAACCAGCTACCAGGCTATACAATCTATCTATTTAGACAGTACTGTCCTGGGGATGCCCTTGGATACAAAATATCCCGGATACGTAATGCCCTGGGATGCGTAATTTTTCAGGAAACAGCTAAGACTGGCGCAATTTATGCCAGGGACTTCTAGTATTATACAAGTGACAAAAGGGTGCATATTAGAAAACAAACACTAACTCGTTTCATGCTTAACGTAAGGTTTAACTGATCCGAAGTCAAAAAAGCAAAGGAACACAAAATTTCTTGTAAGGTTTAGGATACTGGATAGTTGCTGTACTATTTAGTCCACGTTAAAACATACTGCACTAATCAAATGTTTTTATGCAATTTTCTTAATTTTACGTTTGATTGTTAATTAAAAATCATCAATTTTTATACGTGTATATTTTAGCTAGTAAAGCCAGCCTTCAATCATATAACCTTTTTTTTGCAGCATACTTGACGTTTTTGTTTGTAATACAGATATTCGATCGCAATGGCCGTTTCAGTGGGCAGCTGGCCGAGTTAAGAATTGTATATATAAAGATTGTTACGATGTTATGATTGTACTTCGTGTGGAGAATAGCAATAAAAAAAATCAATACGTATTTCTTTGGAAAGAGACATCCGATTAACAAATTGACACCCCTGAAATCAATCCTGGAACGTAATTGGTGTTTCCCACCTTGGATTCACTTGCCTGCGTTAATTTACTAAAACTATTTATTTAAAATTACCAATATTGACGAAGTGGTAAACGAAGCAAGCAGTCTGCATTAAAGACTGTCCTTGTGAGGATACACAATACACTAGTCCAAGAAAGAAAGAAAAGACGACTGCCCCGAATGGGACTCGAACCCAGGACTTCCCGTTTACTAGTCGGGCGCCCGATTTGATTGTGATTTTCTTTCTTTATTGACGAAGTGGTAGTTTGGTCGGAAACATGGCAATTGCCACTGGCTACAGACAAACGTATGCGGGAAATTCGTACACGCAGGATTGATAATGATTCTTTGGACCTGAATGATTCGGTAAAGGGTTTGGGGATCTTCTTTAAGTCTGACCTCAAATCTTCACTTCACTGCTGCCACATAACAACATCTGCGAATCGTCGTGCAGCTATTGTTCGCCGCTGCTTTAGGGCACGTTCATGTAACCACTCGCTTTTGCATTCTCGCAGCTAGAAGCTAGAAATCACATCAAATTCCAACATGGCGGCGGTTTTATGTCTGCCGCCTCGCAACGAAAACAGCAAATAACGTGAATTCAGAAGCGTTTGGAATTGTTTCGTCATGAGGAATTCTTTATATTATTGGCACGGATTATAAGACTGCAAGTATTTACTCAAACGATGTCGGGTTTAGCTAATCCATTTAGCGTTGTTACCATGGCAGTCTCACCTTTGCCATCGCGATCGAGTTCTGGCTGTGAGAATGCAAAGGCGAGTCGTTGCGTAAACGTGCCCTTACGTCTGGGAACTGGAAAACATTGCTGTGGGCGTATAAAGTTTATGTTCGTCCGACGTTGGAGTTTGCAAGTCAGGTCTGGTCTCCTCATTTTTTGAAGGATGTGGACAAGGTTGAATCCGTACAAAGGCGCTTTACAAATCATTGCCTGGCCTGTATTCTTTGCTCTATAAGGAACGTCTTGCATGGCTCGAGTTGGATTCTCAGGAACTCCGCAGACTTAGGGCAGATTTAATTTTAACCTACAAAATTCTTCATCATCTTCTACCAGTCGAGCCTCTTTTTTTCGAACTTCAGACTTTTACTAAGACTAGAGGGAATAACGTCAAGTATGTTCGTCAGTGTTGTCGTCTCGATACCAGAAAATATTTTTTCTCATGTCGTGTTGTGCCAGTTTGGAATACCCTTCCCGAGGTGGTTGTCTCTGCCACGTCGGTGGAGGGGTTTAAACGTGGGTGGAACAAGGCTAATCTACACCGGCATTTGTTGCGGCCAATGTACTGTACTATAACCAATAATGGGTTTGTTTTTTATGGCTTGCTTTTTATTTTCTTTCAATGATTTTATTTAACGGAAGGCTGGGTGTAAGTGGTTGGTCTCCCCACCCTGCCCTGTCTCACTGACCTTTCAGGTCAGAAAATTATAGTTTATTATTATTTCATATTGTCAGTTTACAATTTCCATGTTTACATGAAATAACCCGTTTTACGGCTAAAACAAATAATTCTCTTTCACATTTGCCGCCTTGGGAAATTTCAGCACCTTATTGATTTGATCTTATTCCTGATTCTAGCTTCCCTTTAAAAGATAGAAGAGCAAAAGTGATAGCAGGTTGTGATAAGGTCATTCCAGGGACCCATTTGGGCGGATGCTGCACGCACATCAGATCTGCCCTGCGCGAAAGCCCACTGCCCTGCTGCTCAGGGGTTGCTTAGTATTCGGCTGAACCGGTTTGATCTGAGATTTCTCGCCAATGCACGTCGCCAAGTTACCGCGCGCGCCACACTTTGACGACGAGGAAGTGAGATTGCAGCATCATAAACTGGTTTGTTACATTCATCACTAGTTGGCAACACTCAAAGCCATATTCGCTGAAATGGAGCACCACGAACGTTAATTCTGCCTTTGTTAAGTTGCACTGCTAAGTTGATGTTATAGTACTGCATTATGTTCGGTTAGATTATCATACGTTGGGTTCTTTAGGTAAGCTCCAACTCCACGCTGCAGGGTTTATTGTGATGGCATGTTGTGTCTAACGTGACGCTAAGTAGAGGGGAATGGTTTTAAATGGTGCTAACTCATGAGGGCCGTTTGTTGCGTTTCACATCACGGTAATACAAGTGAGTACTGTAACCATACAGTAGATATAAGAATTGCGATTTAGACGAACTTGACGTCAAACTAACACAGTTGGAAGCGAAGCTAATATGATCAACAGCCCTTACCGAAATACATTACGAAATTCCTCGTTGTAGATCCTTTTTTTTTTGCACAACGTAATCCGTGACAATAGCATAAACAATTTCCCCTGAAGACACAATTATCGATCACGTTTGAACACCTCTTATTGATTATTAACTAGGTGGTATTGAATGCACCTTTTGCAACTGGCACGGTTTGGTAGCTCATGAGTATGTCCATGCTTCACCAAACTAAGTTTCTTCAATCACTCTGGCTAACAAATGTTGCTTCGTTGTTTCGTTCACTCAATCAGCACATCCCCCTTCAGATGCTGGTCCCGTGGTTAGTATAAATAAGCAAAAAATGAACAACCTGGGTGATGACTTCCTCACGGGTATGTAACTCTTTACAGTGCATTTTTGCGCGCACTGGCTAACAAACGCTGATTTTCGTTGGCTGTGCTCACTCACTCAGCAGAAACCCTTCACTCCAGTTACTCCTCCCGATTCGAGGTTAGCATAAATGTACGCAATGAAGCTGAGAATTGTTTTAAAAATCAGAACCAAAATCCACAAGAGTGAAATAACGCGCCAAGTTTCAGCCAATCAAAGCATTGATATCAGAACAAAAATGGCTGCCACCAAGTTGCCACATGGTGTACCAACCCTAACTGAAAAGTGTGCCCCTTAGAAAGTTAGTGGCTTCACCTCCGTCGAAAGTAATAGTCGGTGGGAATAGTTTGGCGGTGGTTCGTTGATGGGTATGATAACACTACTTTCTAAGGGGAACACCTTTCGATAAAGGTTGGTACACCGCGTAACAACTAGTAGCAGCCTTTTTTTTTTCTGATATCACTACTATGATTGGCTGAAACTTGGCGAATTCTTTCACCCTTGTGGGTTTTGTTTCTGATATCATTTCTTTTATATTTTTTTTTGGTGCCATCTTGTTTTTGACAGTGTCCAGTAAGCCGTTCAATCGGGGTTTTTTTTCGTTGGTGGGGGTGATATCACTACTTTCT
>JAHWFP010045601.1:0-23338 GCA_023313725.1 Lithobius niger | reverse complement strand
GTTTTAAACAAAGGAACAATGTAGAAAGAGAATTTCACTAAGTGCTGTGACCTGCAAGACCACCGATCTTACAGTAAAAAAAACACGAAAACTAAAACGCCAAAGAATACAATCTAAGAGTGATACTATTTAACCGAAACAACTAATATAGTGTTACTATAGCTCATTCCCAGTTTTCCTCCAATCCCATTGTTAGGCAGCCATCGCCTTAGCAACACGTTCCCGCCAGTTGGCATGTTCTTATCGTAATCGGCAGAGAGAGTGTAGAGAGTGAGCGGGAAGAGAATGCAATGCAACTCCCATATTGCTTGGACATGTATTTCTTCATTAAGCTCATTACACCACTTTTAACAACTGGACGATCGAGCAATCATGGCTGTAGTGAATTTCGTCCACATACACTACACTATAGTACTCCAACCAGAACACAATAAACAATAAAAAAAATCGGCTACTTTCCTTGCATAACAACTCTCTCAATTAAAATATACAAAAGCCTACAAGTCCTGACTTTCTCCAGGAAATTGGGAAAACTATTCCCAATTAATAAATTATTCAGGAAAATGGGAAATAAGCCACCGTCAGAAATCATACACTAAAATAACGCAGTGGAGTAAACCACCTTATGCACTTACGTTTCTTTCAAGTGATGTGACCTACGTTCGAACCAGTCCATCATCATATCACTGCCATATCCCTTTTACCGACATGCCAATGACCGAGCATATTCGGTCGAATGGAGTGCTAGTCGGTTGTGGCTAACTTTAATAACGAATTCAGTGTTACCTTTATACAAGTCGATTAATGGCCGTATCAGTAAAGGTGCTATGGCAGTGATCTGGCGATGGACCAGTTCGCCGATTTGAACACAACACACTAAAAGTGGTTTGATTTAAAAGAATTGCTGAGATCTCTCGACACCTTTTTTTGACAACGTGCAAAGCAATAGTGTAAGCTTATTGTTGTCGTCACTGCTACCCGATTTTGAAAAGCGCCATTACCACTATTGATACACCATATTTATTGTGAATTATTATAACTGCAAGACGACTTTAACAGCCTAAATAATTATTTTAAATCAAATGAATTGTACATCGTCTTAAAAAAAACTGCTTTTATTCCGTTTAATACCTCACGCTAATTTTGAAATTAAAAACATTACTACTCATTCGGAGGAATAGGAAACAATTAAGTCTGCGTTACAGTTAACACTAAAATCGGCAAGATATCTCAAGCCTAACTCTTGATTCAAATTAGAAGTTTTATAAATATATTGATAACATTATGTCTTTAAAATTAGAAATGTTATACCAATTTTTACAAAATTAAAAGCATATTAACCCATATTAAAAAACTCCTTTTTGATGCACTGGTGATGTAAGGTAGTTAGGTTTGCAATAACTATTTTCGGTACTAGCTCTAACAGCCTAACTGAAGGAATACAAAAAGTGATAAATAAAGGCATTATATGTCTAAGTAATTTTAAATATAAAGTACAAATTGCAGGGAATTAAACCTGTTGAATTGTGAACAAATACAAATGTATGCTGTGTTATACTATTATTGTTTACAAAAGCCTTTAAAACACCTATAGAAATACTACAAGTTGGTAAAAATTAATTCAAGTATGCTGTCTTCCCACAGTAAAGTTCAGTAAAGCTCTTTGCTCCACCATATTACGATTTACAAATACTTGTGATATAATCTAATGTTTACATAGTATGTATTGCACATCCAGTTTAACAAATTCATCTGTATGTTCTGTTTAGGTGTGTATGAGAATCCCGATTATCCTTGGTGGCGAGTGGATTTGTCAGGAATTCATGAGGTTCACAGTGTTGTTTTGCAAAACAGGGATGCGCCATTAAACGGTGGGACATGAACACACATAATTCTTTGCCCACACATGAACATACATCATTTTTCCACTTTATGCAAAAAGCAGTATGTATGGTCCCTAACAAGAATATTCATACTGCATTTTGTATGAAGTGGAAAAATTAGTTTTGTATTTTTGTATCTAATGATTTTGGCTTTCGTTGTTTTTTAGTTTTTCTTCATGACGTTCAAGTGTCAGTTGGCTTCTTGGATATCTCTTGTTCTTCTTCTAACATGACAATTACAACAGACCCCGTTTGCATTAAAAAGGAAGGAATCCTACCACCAGGAAAGAATACTTTGGAGTGCGATAAGACTTTGATTGGACGTTTTGTCACCATTCAAATTTATCAACTTTGTAAAGGATCAGCCTGTATATCCGAAAACGAAAATCTTCTCAGCCTTTGTGAAGTAGAGATTTTAGGACATTTAATTTAATTCCGCTGTATTATATTCAATGTTGCAGTTAAAATTTTTCAGTGGTACTGACTGACCAGATTAAAAAAAAAATACATATAATTCAAAGTATGTATTCATATTCTGTCAGTGCATGAATGTATTAAACACAATGCTCTGTGTTCGTCAACCTTATTAAAGGTGCGATATGGAAACCGTGCTTAATGTGTAGGATAGCCTACAACGTCTTGACGTGAGTTGAATAAATATGATTGTTATAACAAGCCTGAAACACTTCTTAAAATTTAGATGTTCAAGCTAGCGCTGTAAATACTTAAATAATTGTATTTTTAGCATTGATAAACATGCAGTAAAACCATTTTCGTATACAGAAGGCACTGAACAATTAGAAAAGCAAACTGGACAATTTTTCAACCTAATGACTCTGCGGAGTCTGGACATAAAATATTTAATGGCTGGTAGTGGTCTTTTGAAACATTAGTATTTGCATGTTACCAAAATGGAAATCTAGGTTTCATCTAAAACAATGTACCAGGCTTTGGGCCGACATGAAAATTAATGATGTCTGTTAAAAATAGACGGAGTACATTCAGGGTAAATACTGTGTCTACTAGAATTGTAACATTCGTGAAATTGACACTTTACTGTTATTTTCAACTCTTGTGCTTCTTTCCTGAGTTAAAATGATTGATATGCAAAATTACCTGACTTAGGAAGGAATGTATGTTTGTATTTACTTATAAATTAAACTGAGTGTTAATATAATAGGAGGTTTAATACTACATAAAATGTCTATGTAATGATGTAGATGTGTAGCCTGTGGGGAGTAAAACTTGCTTTCGAAATAGATATCCTTCTTTTTTACCACTAGGGAAGCCCATAGCTTCACAAGATATCGCTCGAAAGCCACGATTGTTACGCTTATTAGAACATATGCGAAAACGGTGGTGCATTATGTAGGCTAATAAGTTGGAAACCTTGGTTGTGAACCTCACATGTCGGCATATTTGCGAGACTATCGGTATTGCTAAATATCATTTGTTTGTATATTATTTCTGCTTTGTATCTTCAATAATTATCTGTTCGCATCTTCTAACTATAATCAAATGTACGTCAGTTTGGGTGTCTGTTTCATTTTAGGTATTATATTTTCCCTCTTGATTTGTATTTGGACTTTTTCAAGTGATTTCATGCTTCTGTGTTTTTTCTGCACGGGATTTATTACATTGCTTTGTTTTTCATGTAGTTTTGTAACCCAACGAATAGTCTTTATGTATGTCATGTCTCTCACCCTGTTTGACGCACGCACTTAATGTTAACGTGCCGAAATATTTTCTGAATAAAGTCAATGCTGACTCAACCTTTCAACAACAACTTCTCCTGCCTTGGTTCTTTCATTGCTGCTAAGGCTATGGGCCTACTTTAGGACTGATGTTCGAATTTCATCCGTAACTCTATTCTCATGACAGGTCTTTTCCTCAGAGTTACAATGTTAACCTAGTTACATCATTTACAATTTCTGCTAAGTTGACATTCGTAGCAACACAATATGTTTAGTATTCACAGGGCAGCTTTTTAGTCTTCTGTACAGCTGTACCGGCTGAGTAGACTATTGCAACGACTTTGTCCGTCCGTCCATCCGTCGCTTTTTTCAACTTCGCAACGGTTACCAGAAATTGACGACCTCTGTTTACAACGTTCGATTCAGTGTCAATAGTTAGTTAAATAACATGGCAAATTAAAACATCATTACTTCCTTATGGCTAATAGACTTCTTCGACCTAATTAAATTAAATATTAACATTTCATCGTCGAATTGATATACTAAGGATAATCCTTGCAGCCGCAAAAACAAAAGCATTTTAGCTTCGTTTAAAATAGTCTCGTCGCATTGTTGCATGAATGAATGCGCTTACCATCGAACCAGATTGTCCATTAGGCCTATCTGCTACTTACGAAATTAAAACTGTATTTAAAAAAAAATAGGCCCAAAAAAAGAAAATTTGGCCTAAAATCACGTTGCCACGGCAACGTCAAGTTGCTACGAGTAGTTCCTGGTTTCATCAACAGCGTATCTCCCGTCACTCCCCTACTACCACTGATCTATATAGGCTATATGGCGCATTACGTTTAACACTGTAACTGTGTGCCCGAAGGTGCGCCGTGTTGCTAAAATGAATAGGCGTACTATACAAATCAAATCTCCAATAGCTGCTATTTACGAAATTAAAGCTCCAGGTAAGAATTAGGCCGAAAAGTTGACAAATACGCCTAAATCTAAAATGAGCTTAAAAGCTAACACATTTTTAACCGGTGGTTCTAATGGTTACTGCTTTTAAATTACTTAATAGAGATAGCTGTTGCAATGCGTGATAGAGGTGTGCGCCTCACCATTGGTAGTGCCAGAACTGTACAGAAGACCGGATGCGACTAGGTAGTCGCTCTAGGCGCTTGTCGTTAAAACAAACCATAAAGCTTATGAACCTCAAGTTAAATCACCTATTCATTCTGGATACCTTTCCGGATACCATCAGGGTAAAACTAATTAGAGAAATGGAGTTCTCGATGAGCCGGGTAGCCTTCAGAACTAACAAGTGGCAAACATCAATCTAATAGTTAGGTTGCCTTATAAGCTATATCCTCTCTTCATAGGGCCTAAACATGGAGCTAATTTTGTCATGCTGCTGAAACCCAGCATTAAATAAAGGTTACGCATTCATAGGTTAAATCGGGTTTCAATTTTATTTCTAATCAAACTTTGGTAGAAGTATATGTTGCTACGAAGAAGTAAAGGGGCAGTGGAAAAAAAAAATCAAAAACAAGCATTTAAACTACTCCGTCACATGCCAAGTGCATTCAAAGAACGAAACAATAAATGTTCAACCTATGAATAATAGGCTAAAGGGTAAACTAGAGGCGTAAATTAAAAATCGACTGATAAAAAAAAGGGGTCAAAAAGCTGTTCTCAGAAATAGATTTCACAAATCTGTATAGTAGTCGTAAAAACTGCAACAAACCGAATAACAATAAAATTGGAACAATATATAGTCGCAGAAAATCGGTAGAAGTATAAACGACTTAGCATTGTTGCAAGAAAAAGAACGGATGATTTTGGGAGCTATTTTCAGAATTGAAACGGACGAAACGGGCTTACACGTACACATTGTGGAGCACAAGGTAATTAAGGAGTAAATTCATGCATGCAAATAGTTATGTATATCCAAGTGCAACAAATAGTACCTGTTGTCGCCGTTAATGCAGTTAGTCAAATAATTATTCACAACTGCTCAAACTTGGGAAAAAAAGCCGTTTGAGAGATCAATACAAGATTAAGAAAATGTTTTCGATCAATTTCCGTTGAATATCAGTCAAGTCTAATTCTACGATTTCAAAAGTCAATAAATTTAACCCACATGGCATCTTATTCAAGGAGATTGAAATCATTCAAGAATTAGATAAAAAATATAGCCTATAAAAGTACACATGTAAAACAATAAAACACGACGTTTCGGGGATAATTTGCACCCCGTTATCAAGTGTGGATATCCGCTCAAAGGCTTCGTACACAAATAAAAGAACGCAAAATTATGTTATGGCAGACACATTCTAAAAAATATAAATTTAAAAAATGTTTAAAAACCAAGAACCTATGTACTGCTGGCCGAAACAGCAAATACAGTAGGGAGACCAGCAAGACGACCTCTTCCCTGCGAGTGCAGGTAAGAAGTAGAGCCAGGTGGATCTCTCGCGCATTATATACCCAAAGTGAGCAGGGGGGGGAGGGTACTTCAGATTTTCAACTGGGATAGCCCCAACTGTCTTATTATGGGAACGTATTCTTTCAAATTTCTATTTTCAGGTAATATGTGACTCTTACTGTTCTATCCCATATTTTTCTGGATTTACAGAGCCGATTCGACACATACTTGCACCCAATAATATTAGGATTATCTCTTGCTCCCCCCAACCTTAGGCAAAGCACCATACCTAGGAATTCAAGCGATGAAAAAGTAAGGAGACTCTCCACGAAAAATGTGGTGTACAGAATTCCATGCTCCGACCCAAAATGCACAGCCACTTATGTGGGACAAACGCAGCAAAAACTTCGTGAAAGGATTACCGCCCATAAATCCAATGTAAATTTAAATGTCACCACAAACTCCCTTGTTCAACACCGCATCAATACAGGGAGCTCTCCAGATAGGATAAAAACAGGGCACACTCCTGACCTGGATAATGCCACAATTCTTTTTACTGAAAAACAGCTGAGAGCCAGGATTAATCTTGAAACTCTTGTTATTTTATCACATCAACCACCTGTTCACAATCACATATTACCTGAAAATAGAAACTTGAAAGAATACGTTCCCATAATAAGACAGTTGGGGCTATCCCAGTTCAAAATCTGAAGTACCCCCCACCCCTGCTCACTTTGGGTATATAATGCGCGAGAGATCCACCTGGCTTCACTTCTTACCTGCACTCGCAGGGAAGAGGTCGTCTTGCTGGTCTCCCTACTGTATTTGCTGTTTCGGCCAGCAATACATAGGTTCTTGGTTTTTAAACATTTTTTAAATTTATATTTTTTAGAATGTGTCTGCCATAACATGATTTTGTGTTCTTTTATTTGTGTTCGAAGCCTTTGAGCAGATATCCACACTTGATAACGGGGTGCAAACTATCCCCGAAACGTCGTGTTTTATTGTTTTACATGTGCACTTTTATAGGCTATATTTTTATCAAAAACTCATCCGGTGCTGGTATTACTTCATTCAAGAATTAGCGTTGACAGAAGCAAACTATTCAATAACGCTATAATTGCTCTAAAAAGCGCTATTTACCGGTATGCTCAAAAGCAACTTTTAGTGGACAGTCATATGTCCAGTTTCCTAAAAACTCAAACAATGGAATTTTCGATAAATGGGCAGGATTTAGGTTACTTATTTGGGAATTGACGCGATGTACGGCGTCCAGGGTGAAAATATAAGAAACTTAGATCTTTTATCCACTTGTTTTCCCGCCGATGGTTGCGACTTCTGGTAAGTTCCTTGGTGCGAATCCCTATAGTGGTTTTGTATTACCTCGCTGGGGATTATGTTTTTGTACATAGTGATGGTCACTATTGTCTGCTACTCTAGTGTGTTACTGTCTTTACTTTTCTGTTTTACATGTAACCATTTGTAACCTCTTGTTTTTTTCCCTTCTTCCTTTTTTTCCCTCCCTCATGCATGTTGGGGTTTGACGACGAGATAAATCAGGGTCTACAAACCCGAATTTGGTTGACTGAAATGTATTTGAGACTGTTCGTCTGCGACGACAGCAGTGGGCTGGATTTGATTATTTTTATTTGATTTTGCCACCTGAAGAAAAAACTCTGTCGACGGACTTTTTTTAATATTTTGTCTTCACCGGTACCCGAACGTCAGACTTTGTAAGTAGAATCACTTTGTTTGTTGTGTCCGACTATAGCCGTGGATAATAATCTCAAATTATGGAAATGTATGTTTGTGTCAGACTTTCCCCGTCTTGAACCATAAAAACTTGTAAATTTGTGTTGACAGTTGGTTATAACCTTCGAACCCTCAACCGTGTGACGAAAATAAACCTGTATGAGAGAACGTTAAAAATCCTAGTAAAGCTTTCTTCACATTAAACACCGCCCATGGTTCCAAGATCACTCCCACACGGCCTCAAATCAAAGCCGACGGTGTTAATTTCACTAGTTTTGCCCCAATTTAACGCCGTCGCTTTGTTACATGGTAGCAAGTGTAACTGCAGAGTAGGATTTGTATTGTGGTCGGTTTCAGAATGGTGAACAATTCAATGGTGGTGGAATTTTTAGTCTTCCATAATCATGACTAATAGGGGCGCGAGAGTATTCGTCAATAGTTTGTTTAAGATTTTCAAATTGCAGTCTAACCACCCCCTAAGAGAAAAAATGAAAGATAACGGACTCAGTTTCATAAAAGGTTCAAGAGCCACACAACGAGATGAATTTCTTAAATAATCAGCAATAACTCAAGCCTATATCATAACATTCGAAGAAGCTTTTGTTCGGGTAGAACACAACAACAAACACTAAGTGCCGTCAATACCGAAAGTGATTTTAGTGATGGAAAGGTTGTTGCCATAGCCGAAGTGAAAAAGGATGAAACTTTATGTAAACATAGGGGGGAAGACGTGGCTCCATTAATGGCAAGAATTTTCTCAAAAGTAGGATCAATAGTGCCGAATTCAACGAAAAGTAAGACTAAAAATAGGACTCCTTCAATCTCATTATGTGATGAGATAGAAGTATATCATCTAACAACTTATCAAATTCACCCAAGAAAGACTTTGAGAATGGGGAACTAGTGCTAAATGAGGTCATGGTTACAACAAGTGGGGGGGGGGGGCATTCTAATGAAGGCGTAAGTTACTCCACCACTGAGAATGTTTTTACAGAAAATTGTAAGGTTATTGAGGAAAAGGAAAGTGCGTCAGGAGGAGATTTGGTTCAAAATCATCCGGATTTAGTCATCACTGACAGTTAAAAGTGAATAGAAAATGAACTTGAAATAAAACAATTGCACAAATACAAAAGCAAGAGTGATCACGCAGCCGCTAAAATTCTTGAACAGTTACAAAGGCTCAAGACTAAGTCGGGAACAATACCCAAAGAATTGTTGAAAGTGATTAAAGGTCCCATGCCTACTAAAGGGCAAATACGTGCGGCTAAAGAAAAACGTTTCGAAGAACGTAGCGTATATCTGGAGCTGCGTTTAGCGTATATCTGGAAAACAATATACCTAGATTAAACATTTTTTGCCCTGGTGTCAGAAGCTAGTGTGAAATATAAGTTAACTAATTGATAGACGGGTTAAACAGATGAAGGGTTGCCCTCCAACACTAAGGCGAAGTGGGATGATTCGCAATATCTTGCATCTTTTAGTCGCCTTCATGATGAGGGGGGGGGGGCGTGGAAATATAATTCTAAATACAAAGTTTTTTTAATGTATATCTAGGTTAGACTTATAAGTTTTAGAGTTTAAACAATGTCTTTTTGTCTTTGTTACAATAATGACAATGTTCTTTCGTATTAAAGAGCATTTATTGTTTTGGTATGTCATGGGTTGATTGTAATCCTTGTTGTTCCCAAGCAGGGAGTTGGTTGCTGTTTTTTATCTAAAATGTTGGAAGGAATTTGAAACTAACCCTTTTATATTTTTCCCATCCTTGACGGATTAAAGGGAACCAATGCTTGGGCCCTTAATCTACTGTCGTTCTATGGATGAAGTTGTGTTATAAATTATATGAGAAGAATTATAAAGGTTTGACTGGGAAATTTACTCATGGAGGCTAACAAGAAGAATTGGTATGTAACTAACTAGAACTGTTAAGAAACCTGAAGTGGAATAAATAGAGATACCAATAATTCAGCGTGTTATGGTATTGAACATTGACCAATAATTCCTACCCACAGCAGAAAGACCCACGGCAGAGCGAAAACCCCCTAAAACTGTGAGAGTGCGGTTGCGGACAAAAAATAGTACGCCTTGAGATCCGTAGACCGAAACACCACGCGCCATTAAGCCCCAATCCCCCCCCCCCCCCCGAAACAGCTCTGCACCATAGTGTGAAAATTGGTGCAGAGTTGTTTCGGTCTATGGATCTCAAGGCGTACTATTTTTTGTCCGCAACCGCGCTCTCACAGTTTTAGGGGATTTTCGATCTGCCGTGGGTCTTTCTACTGTGGGTAGGAATTAATGGTCAATGTTCAATACCATAACACGCTGAATTACTGGTATCTCTTTTTATTCCACTTCAGGTTTATTAACAGTTCTAGTTAGTTACATACCAATTCTTCTCATATAATTTATAACACAACTTCATCCATAGAACGACAGTAGATTAAGGGCCCAAGCATTTGTTCCCTTTAATCCGTCAAGGATGGGAAAAATATAAAAGGGTTAGTTTCAAATTCCTTCCAACATTTTAGATAAAAACAGCAACCAACTCCCTGCTTGGGAACAACACGGCTTACAATCAACCCACGACATACCAAAACAATACAATGCTCTTTAATACGAAAGAACATTGTCATCATTGTAACAAAGACTAAAAGACATTGTTTAAACCCTAAAACTCATAAGTCTAACCCAGATACACATTAAAAAAAAACTTTGTATTTAGAATTAAATTTTGACGCCCCCTCAACACATAGGCGACAGGTTACGTCTCATACGCCGTCACTTGAAGCATTAGGAATGGATTTCACATCAGTGCGTGCCATTTTGTGGCCGATTATTACACGTTCACTTCTGGTAAGGATTTTGTTGGGATGGAACTGCTAACCAAATAGTATCGGGAACCTGTATATAAACAAGTTACTAAATTTTATCAACTTAGTACTAGAAAATATTGAGCAAATCTATCACATCAGCAGCGAAAGAAAAAAAGCGTCAAGGAAAGAAAGCCTGACAAAGCAAAAAGCAAGATGCACGTAAAGATGATTTGTCAAACATTTTTTCAGCTTCAGATCCCGTGATGACCAGCAATTGGAGAACTCCCTTTACAAGTGAAAACAATTTTGCAAGTTTTGCAACAGTGAGTTGCGTTTTCAACATACTGTACAGTTGTCATCAGTAAGTTATCAATTGTTTAGGGAGAAACCATGGTGCTTTCGTTTGCTTTGCATACAGAAGAACAACATTGCTACAGGCAGGATTGTGGTATCATTTTCTACGGATACAGAAGAACCAGAATACTCCAAGACGATGGTGCTTGCATTTGCTTTTCATACTGAAGAAGTAGAATGCCCAAACAATTTCATCACAGAGGCTCACACAGTATTTACCTATTCTAGTGGATTTAAAACAGCTAAAAATGTTTAGTTTGATGACTGCCGTGCACTGGTTTACTTTTAGGAAACTTTTGTCACCATGCTTGCTCAGAAATATTACTGAGTTACATTTTATGACCAATAGTTCAAAATAATTCGTAAAATTAAACCAACAAACAATATAAGAACAGCAGCTTATAAAGAGTTCTGCATAGGACAGAAGAACGGATGTAGCACGGATTATGTGACGGATTATGTAGCACGCAACTTCGCGAATTTGTGTACCAAAAAGTGCAGCGGAATTTTCGAATGTCAGGATTTTAAGGTGATGATTGATTAGTTGGCAACTCTTTTTGGATGCTGACTCGAATCTTAGCGACGGGTTTTTTTGTTTGGGTTAAATTTATTCGCTACAAATTAAGGAGGGGGGAGGATTCATGGGATTCGATGCCAGATTACACAAAATGAGTTCAAAATTTGTCATTCCTAGTTTATCGTTTAATCCCGATATGAACTATAATCAATATTTAAGTTCCAACGCAGCGTGCATTAGTGGTCTGTGATGAAGGTAAAATCAATTCAATGTTTGTTCCCATTACAAAACTGGTAGTTAGCCCCTTTTATGAATGGTGTTGCTTCCATAGTAGTTCATAATAGGAGCCACTATAAGCCATGAGCCCTCTAGCAATTACAGCCCTCTTCCTGTAGTGATCACCAGCTGTGTGCTAAACTAGAACTAAACCTAGGTTATATTATGTAGTACTACACATGATTTAACATAAGACAGTAATAATATGACAAGATATATTTAGTGGCTGTACATAATATGAGCTATAGCGACAGTAATAAGAACCAAGACCAATATTTCCAAGTAGCCACGTTAGGGTATTAGGTTAGGCTTAACTACTGTGTATAAGGGAAGAGAGAGAATCTCCCATTGCAGGATCCCCCCCTTTTTAAGAAACGCCCCGTTTCTTCAAGAAAAAAGAAGTAATAATTAAAGAGGAAGCAAAAAATTAATAAGTCAAAACATTCAAAAATATTTACAACATATATATGCAATTAAATCATACGATTCTTAGAAATTATTCAAAAATAATACCAGGAAAACTGGTCATCCAACAAAAATATGTTGCTATAGGAACCCTTTTTTATGAAATGAAACACTGGCACCCTCTTTTTCATGCCCTAGCAAATCTGAACACTTTCGTGCAAGAAGTGCCATTAATGGGATCATTTTAAATTTTTAAAGTTAGCATGTCACCCACGAAAATTCGCAATGTATTGATTAAAATGCATGGGCATCTTCACACAAAATCATCGGTAGGGTAACAATTTGAAAAATAATTGTAATATACTCACGACCACTCAAAATTACTGAAACTGACTACTATATAACTTTAGACATTGAGGTTTAAGTTTTTATAAAGGGGTTTCAATACATTGGCACAAGTTCAAGTTGTAATCAGAAGTTATGCACGTTCAGTTTCTACCATCATAAGATACGAAAGTATCAAATTTTTACCCTAAAAATGGTGAAAAATTCGACTATTATATAAAAGTAGCTTGCTTAATTTAGCAATTAGTAGAGATTTGTTTTCAACAATCGTTCAATTTAACACATGCAACAACCCTCGACAGTATTACGTGATTTTTATTCATCCAAAAACATAACTTCAATACGTAACACAGGAATTAACTAATTTCGGTTTGGTTGCTTAGTAACTTTAGTAACTTGTTACCAAGATAGGTTTTATTTCACTTTGGGTACCTCCACAATTTCGCCCATCCCCATAGGGGTTATTTACAAGTATCCACAGAAAAACGTGACAAAGTACGCTCATTTCGCATGTAACTGAACGCACTTTTTAAGATAAAAAAAAAATTTTACTATCATTGTCGTCCTTAGCTGACAAAGACTCTAAGGTCGGGAGAACGGGGAAAAAAGAAAGACAACGAAAGAGATTGAGAAGGGGGAAAATACTATGAATTCCCTCAAGGATTTTGAATATGAAGCCGAACAGCAAAATAAAATCTTTGCCGCAGGATGTTTTTAACGAATCTATGGATGTCATCGATGACGAAGTCAGTATTCAAAATGTAACAAGCACCCCTGGAGCCGGACCATTCAGAAGCAGTCTTGCCACATTTTACTACTTATGAGTATTCTTCCGAGTCCTCTAGCAGAGATTCTCTGCCGTCATTCCTGACCCTCGTAACGTTTCGTTATTTATTTATCTTTTAGTGCGAAAGAGAATGAAAACAAAAATAACTCCTGATCCTTTTTTGTCTTTCTAAATTTCGAATTTATGAGAATGGTGGTGACGAGTTATCTGTTTATACGAGTTTCTCCTTTCTTTTTAAGTCCGCCTAGAGTTGGTTCCAGACTCGCTCTACTAAATGATGGCAACTTCATTGATTCTCCTAACAATGGTGATAGTGAGTAAGCAGCTAGACAGTCTTTACCTGAGAATAAAAGCGTTCTTTTCTTCGTGCATGTCCTATTTGTTCTAACCTGTTCAGTATTACAATGGAAGAAGAAAAAAAAACTAAACTTTCTTCTTTTTTCTTTTAATGTTCCCTAAGTTTCAAGACTGAAATACGCTAGTGGTCCCTGATAGGTTTTATTTTTATTTTTAGGTAAATTGCATGAAACATGAAAAGTGTTGAAGTTAGATCAAAAATTTTACAATTACGACACTTTTTTTTTTTAGTTAGCTTAGGGCACAGCTTTTAGTAGTTTTATCAATTAGATTAGTTCAAAATTATTCTGAACCTCTGTTACGTTCAGGATATCTTACCCCTTTAGTAATTGCAAGAAGATTATTTATGTGACTAGCTGTACCTGTGCGCATGCATGCTACGCAGTGCACACCCTCCCCCACCAACACCCGCTTAAACTACACTCGTGTTTGTTAGTTGGAATGTAACTTGCATTTTCAATTTCTTTAACCCCCCACCCACACTCGCACATCCCTGTTTTCTCCCGGGTAACCAACCACCTCCGCACCACACTGCACCTCCCACCCACGCTACCCCAGAGTGGGGTCTGAATATCTTCCCATCTCATGCCGCCACCTCAGGTGTTTATTTATTTTTTTTTTATTTTAATTTGTCATAACAAAGACCAACCAAACACGTTAGGTGCCATCCCCCCCCCCCCACCTCCCCTGGCCCCCCCCCCCCCCCCCCACACACACACAGACATACACCGCATTCCCTTTTGCTTGTTGCCCATATTCAGTAAGCAAATAATGTGATCTCCCCCTTCCTCGCCTACTTTCTTATCCTTTTCTCATCCCTCCTTTCCCGGAAAAGTCAGAATATTTCCATGGATATTTTGGTGCAGCCCCTGAGATGTCGCATACGTGTGTTTGACTCAATGCAAAAAAAAAACACCTCATCACTGAGAAAGCCAGCATTCATGAGCAAGTTAGCACCGGTTGTAAGTTAATCCTTTGGAGACAATTCGTCTCTATACCGCGCATCCGAAATTGTTGCAAGCAATTGTATTGGGCACGTGGCTGTTCTGACCGTTTAGGCTCATGTAAATAAATTCCAATTTAGTTCAACGCTTGCATACGTGGTGATTGTTGCCACCTGCTTAACAATAATTCAACTCCTTTCTGGAAGTCAGCATCTAAGCAAAAATGATCCTTTCCAGGGTATCAGGCTGCCAATTTCGAGGCCCATTGGAGGCCTCGAAATTAACAAACTATCGTCGTTTGCTTTACAGTTGTCTACTGTTAGCTGATATACGAATTTGTATCTTTTAGCTCATCCACAAGAGTCAAAAGTCTAACCGCCGACTATTCCACTTTCCGCGCTACCAAAACTTTGTTGCAGCTTTTCTTCCACCAAACTATGCCAAAAGGCGATACAAATAGTTGTGTGGCAATTGTGGTAAGTGGCGCCGTCTCTTTGAAGATTTTGGAAAAGTGTCCTAACCCGAATTTGTAGGCGAAGCCCATCAACAGATGGCAGCGCGGTAGGTGTGGAAAGTAGCGTCATCTGTTCGATGACTTTGGAAAAGTTTCCCAACCCGAATATTTGGATGAAGCCCATCAACATATGGCACTACAGGATGGGGTTCTTGAAAGTAGGACGCGATGGTGAGGCTGGTGTACTTGCAAATTCGATGCCTGCTCCGTATTCTATATGTAGACGTTTGCTAATCACACCAGTTCCTAAGTCACGAAGCTGATAGACTACAGTGGTAATTTTTTTACCGACTTCATAATTTCCTACGAATTGTTGACACATTTGTCACTCTTAGGGTGATTTTTAACAAAGACTTCATCATCAATTTCGAATTTCTTACCGGTACATAGTAAGTTAGCTTTCATAGCTCAATGCTCCCTTTCAGCCTGAAAATGCTGAATCGCGCGTTTGATAATATTATGCATGCGACTTGTAGTGTTACGGATATAAAAACGATAATCTACATCATTTATTAAAGTTTTATCTACCGGCTCTTCTGGCATACGCATTTCCAGACCTTAAGCTAAGCGGCTAGGCGTAAAACCCGTTACTATGTTAACACTCGAGTTCAAGTATAAAGCATGATCTCTGGCCTTTTCTTCGTCTCAAATGAAGATTGCTAAGGCTTTTGTTAGTTCACGCATGACCCTTTCTGCAAAGCTCAATTTAGGATTGTAAATTGTCAAAAACTTAGCCTTGATTCTCCGCTGTTGACATAGATTTTTCATTAAGTTTCCCCTCTGGTTGTTAAAGGAATCTCTCCATAATTCTAACGGAATGCCATGACGTGAAAATACTTCGTTGATTAGTACTTTACCTACTGTTTTACCCTCGGAATTTTTCAATGTGCTAGCTCTACCCAATGACTACATTTCTTAACGGCCACTTGTATCCACTGATAACTTGTGACGATCTTAAAAACGGACCCTTCAGATCGAAAATAACTGTCGAGCAAGGGGCCGAAGCTTTAGCTCTTTTTCGGGTTTGAAGCAACTTGTACGCTTGGAATACTTTACAAGTTCTGGTGTAGTTATAAATTAATTTTGATGATCTGGGCTAAATGTAAGTCATACAAATTCTGCGAACAGTTGGTAAGGACCAGTAAACCTATAATGCACCAACCTAATAATATTTTTCGGTAACACTTGAGGTATCAAGATTTTTCGGTTAGGTACGTAGGTTACGTCCATATATACATCAATGTAATTATGCCTTCGCTCACAGTTGTTTTAGATTCGTATTTTTTAACAAATCTACGCATTGAAGGTGAGTCATATTTTATTTTATCAGTTTCACCCGTCACTGCCTGATAAAGCGTAAAAGTATACTTGTCTTTTTGTGTTGCTTTACTAATTTCTTCCATCGTAATTTGTTCAATGTCTACCTGATTACATAAGCAATCGTTAAATAGCAGGCACTTTTGTTGACCAGTATATTCATCCATAGCTGGTATTAGTACGGGATTAATTATATGAATATAATCTCTTTCCGATTCAAATCTCCTAGACAACAGGTCCACTATTCTGTTTCCTTTACTGCTAATGAAACAAAGCTTAGCGTCCAAGTGATACTACTGAACTAGCCATTTCGCCAGGCGTGATGTAGGGAAGCGCAGTCTAGATAAAATTGATAGAGCGTGGTGGTCTGTGTGTATCACCACTACACTTCCTTCTAGATATTGCGCCATTTGGGAACCGACCATACAATCGAAGCTAAGTCTTTCTCACTATTAGACATACGTTCCTCTGAGGGTGTGAGCAGTCTAAAGATTATATCTATAATTTTTCACACTTTTGTCACTGGATCATGCTGAACAGCACGTTTCGAACACCGTTGAAGGTGGCGTTAGAATAAATAATCCAAGGTAATGTGGAACAGACTACAATGCACCATTGAAAAACATAGTTTTGATCTTTTAATTTGCATCCTCTTGAGCTTTACCCTAGGGGAACTTTGGTAGCTTACGTTTAGGCACATTATGAAAGGACGCCACAATCGGCAAATATTGTGGAACAAAATGCCTGAACCACCCAGACAATCCAATATATTTCCACAATTCCCAGATGCTATTATAGCGTGGCCAATTCTTCAAAATCTAAAGTTTACTATGGTGAAGGACATCACCATTACCAGGAGAAATTAATAAAGCATACGCAGTATGCGAGGAGTACCTTACTTGGATGATTCCGCAACCGGCATTTACCGTTTGCCCTGCCATCGTGCGGCAGATTTTGGCCCTACGACTAATAGCTGCGTTTGTCGCCAGATGGCAAAACTGGTATTGAGCGACAATATTTAAAGTTACGTTTTGTGAAGTTTAATGTAATTATTATTTTTAATCCCAAAATGGTGTATTATAGTTTATCCTGTTTTGTATAAGATTCGAATTTTGTAAAATCCAGCCAATCCCAAACAGTCTAGTAAAGCTACGTTGGACCATGGTTTGAGCTCACGTTTTGGCAAATTCGACGGAAAACAACAATGGCGTCATTGCCAATCGCTTCGCCGACGAACGTTCGTTGTAACTTGCGCGTATTGACAATTCGGGTAGACATATGAAACAAATTACAACGCTGACGAATGAGGCAAATCATTCTAGAACCGCTAGAAAATCTCGAAATGTAGTTTATTGCGACAGACACTTAAAATCCACTGGAAAAAAAAACACGGCGTTTCAGTGTTAGGCTTAACCATTAACGGGTGTTACAAGTCAATCCATGACATGGAGGATGGTTGCCCGTCATGATGATGGTTTGTGGAAAGTGAGATCGGATTGAATAGAATAGCTGCGTGATAGCCTACAGATCGAAGCTATAATTCATTGGTTTAAACTATAAGTCAAAGTACGTAAAAGTTCAATTTAACAACTACGTCAGCGAACTACCTTCTCATCCGGCTACGCCAATTTTGTAGCTCAAGAAGAAATTAATCTGTAAACTTTGTTTATTTTGTCATCCACCCATTCTCCGATCTCGGAAATTGTTAATCCATCGTGCAAATTACAAACCATACGTCTTTTAAAATATATACACGCCATAGTTTATTTAAATTAAACAAACGTATCGTTAACACGTCTGCACGTTCCGTCAATTAAAAGAGCAAAGTTTTAAACAAACTCCCGTCGTAGCATCCAGGCACCGTATCACGTAATATCCAGGTGTGCTTCCCTGTAGTTTAAACAACATTCCGTATAATTATAAGGCCACTCAATCAGGGCCGTAGTTACCCAGTGGGGGAAGAGCAAGAAAGACTCAAGAGGGCGTAAAAGAGCTTATCCAAGTATAATTTTCTTTTCATAATTGTTTTTAAATCGTTCTCGTTTTAATCTGAAGTGCAAGCTTTAAAGGTAGACTTCATTCTTTCGTTATTATGACGGGGGGGGGGGGGGGAACCCTTTTTTGGGGGGGAAAAATTTCACTTTTTAAAAAAAAAAAATGAAAAAACCCCCCCCCCCCCCCACCCCCATGGCCTTGCGCACATTGGCTTTCACTGCTGCTCCCTACGCTAACACTACGTTTTTCTTCGTGGAGCTAGCTTTGTTCTAGTGCTCATCGATTACACACTTGTTTCAGTTTAGCTGATCGGTTCTCAAAAATTACGAGCGCCGAGTTTTGCACACGAAAATAAAGCCCCCGGGCGCTCATTTGAGAAAATACCGTAGGCGAAATTAAATTTAAAAAATGTGTCTCACTAGCTTATATGACTGTATACACTCTTGTCTAGCAGTAAGTTACATCGCCAGCCTAGCAGCTCTGAAACACCACTTTCATGCGACTGTAACTGTGACTGTGCTCCCTGCACAGTGACTGAGGTTGGCGCTAACGGCATTCTGTTGACGCGCCATCCCCCCCCCCCCCCCTCCCCAGCACCTCGCAGCGTTGAAGTACCTCAACATTCAAGTGACCAGTGGCTGCATACTGCTACCACCTCCTCCCCCAACCTGAAGATGCTTCGGTGGGAGGTGGGGGAGGGGACGAAAAATTGATTACGTTAGTGAAGCAGAAGTAGTACATCGTAGCAAAGTTTCATTGTTGTTAAATAAAAATAAAAACGTTTGAAGATAGACGATGCAGCAGGAAGAACCGGTGTTCCTTCACGTTTGGGTAAAGTGTGGGGGAAAGGGTGAAGCGATGGTTGGGGACAATTATTATTGGACACGTATTAGGTACATTGAAATGTCTTTATCGTAGTCAGTGAATGCCAAAAAAAAGCAGCAAAGTAATTTTAGAATGTGAAGAGGAAGAATGTTGACAAGCAAACTAAATTCCAAGGGTGGATACCGCGTCAGGTTTTCAAACCCAATACAGTGGATTCTGAAAAAAGAGAGAAGTAATTCACGAGTGCTGAGTTAATGTAGGGTGTATGGACGTAGAAGCAAACGTTTTTCTTTGGGAGTGGGGGGAGAGATGGCGGAAGACATAATTGGGTAAGCAACGTTCTATGCAAAGGTCTTTAATGAAGAACATAATGAGAAAGCTAAGTATTTTAAAACATGCCTCCTATGTGGAGTTTTATTGTGCATGCTGAAGAGGGTGCTAAATGACGGTTGACGGGGGCGTAAAAATGTGTAATTTGCACCCCCCCCCTCCCATTCCCAGGAAAATGTTTATTTACGCCGCTGGTTGTAGGTAGTCTAACAGTTGTCTCCTAAAGCACCGAACAGAGCGAACAGAACGCACCACTGTTAGAGACAGTTTGGCTCCAAACTTGGCATCGCGCACGCACAGTGATGTTGCATCAGCCGTTCAGCACCTTCCTAAACTACAACACAGCTCAACAGGCTCAGCAAAGTATTCGATACGTCATACCTTCACCGCAACCAGACCTCGCTAATGGCTTTGACCAAGATTGGCTAATAGATGTGACCAGGCGAGAGCAATGCCAAATTGCGAACCATATCAGGGAGGAGGTTTGTTGGGGTGGAGGTTTGAGCATGCGCGAGCTAAGAGTTTTGACGAAACAGATTCATCGCTGACGATGTTAACGTCAATTAAGCCGCATCAACAGTGGTGCGTTTGGTTCGCTTTGTTTGATCGTTTTGGAAGGTGCCGTAATAATGTAGATTGACTGTAGGGTAGTTGGTTGCCATCAGTACATAGGATGAATGCTGCAGGACTACAGATGAGGCAGCAGTTTGATGGGCTATCGAAGTAATGCACGATTAGAATGGCGTATTACGTTAGGTTTAGCTACTTAATAAAATACGTAATAATATATAAACAAACTTAAATAAACAAAGAAATCACAAGGTAAAGGGTAAATGAAGCAAGCAGTCTACCGGGGCGGGTACTGGCTACTGGTTCCAGCTACTGGTTCCAGCCGAGCTAAGTAGCTGTTCAATCTTTCTCAGTGGTGACCTAAAGATCACAAACAAACATACAAGGAGGGAAAGCAACTTTGCTTCTTGGCCTCCACACTAGAAATAATGCAAGTAGTAAATAAACAAAGAAATCACAATGTAAAGGGTAAATGAAGCAAGCAGTCTGCATTAAAGACTGTCCTTGTGAGGAAACACAATACACTAGTCTGAGAAAGAAAGAAAAGACTACTGCCCCGACTGGGACTCGAGCCCAGGACATCCCGTTTACTAGCCGGGCGCTCTAACCACTGCGCTACCGGGGCGGGTACTGGATACAGGCTCCAGCCGAGCTAAGTAGCTGTTCAATCTTTCTCAGTGGTGACGTAAACATCACAAACAAACATACAAGGAGGGAAAGCAACTTTGCTTCTTGGCCTCCACACTAGAAATAATGCAAGTAGTAAATAAACAAAGAAATCACAAGGTAAAGCTACTTAGCTCGGCTGGAGCCTGTAGCCAGTACCCGCCCCGGTAGCGCAGTGGTTAGAGCGCCGGGCTAGTAAACGGGATGTCCTGGGCTCGAGTCCCAGTCGGGGCAGTAGTCTTTTCTTTCTTTCTCAGACTAGTGTATTGTGTTTCCTCACAAGGACAGTCTTTAATGCAGACTGCTTGCTTCATAAACAAACTTGTTTGTTTGTAAATAAAGACTTATCACTAGCAATCACATAACCACTAAGTCCATCAAGCTCACATGGATTGGTGGGGGGGGGGGGACCATTGTTTACATGCGTGCCTAACCAGTGTTCAGAAAAAAACCGCCGTTTGCTTTCCAAACCACAGAGGCTCGTCACAAAATACGAGTAGGATGGCCTGTCGGCCTGTAGGATGGCCTAGCAATGCCAATGCCACAACCGCTAAGCCGCTAAGCCGTCCCCTGTCTATCAAGCTTTCATCTAGTGTGGGTTGGTGTGGGGAGATTGTTTACACGCGTGTGTAAGCAGTGTTCATAGAAAAAACCGACCATCACTTTCCAAACGGTGAGAGCAGATAGCGAGCGTCGTCTGCTCAAAACAAACAGGGATTGAATCTGCGAATTGAAACTGGGGAAAAAAACAATCCCGTTTACTTTCCAAACGAGAGCCGGTGAGAGCCGGTGAGAGCCGGTGAGAGCAGAATGCGAGCGTCGTCTGCTCAAGGCAAACTGGGATTGAAGCTGCGTTCCTCGCTCACTGTTAGTGGAGCGACGATCGCAGCTATCTCAGCTGGTTTGCATCTGCTACGTCAGCCTTCCCCCTAAAATGCGAATGTGTTCCGGTCTCTGATTGGTTGAAGCGACATCGCCTTCTGATTGGTTGGAAGTCGAGTGAGCTGGTTCGAAGAACGAAAATTGTGTTTCGTTGGATCTTACAAACCTGCTGTACGACACTGGCCCACTTTAAATCAAATGTAAGCAAACTAATCTGCGTAAATTCAAGCATATAAACCAAAATCAAGCATGTAACTTAATTTCTAAAGCGTATAAACTGAAATAATCTACAGAATTGACAAGAAAATCTGATATTTTCGCTTAGGCTGGGGTTTACGTGTTGTGGTGAAGCCCCATTCCAAAACGACAAGTGCCGCACAGGAGGAGCTCTTTCAGCTTTACTTGTCCGCGTCGGATTTCCAAGATGGCGACCCCATTGAAAAAGGCGTGTGTCGATTTCGTTGCATTGCGTGAGTTAGTTTCAATATAACGGGTAAGCAAACCACGACTTGATTAAACTAAGTCGTGGTATTGCAACCTGACATTTTTAGCTTGGTAAAATTTGAAACGGCCGAAATATATTCCTAATAATTCGTCGAAATACACTTCTTGAGCTGTTAGAAAAATAAAAGCAGACGATGCAACCAGCATAAAGACGAAGGCAGACGACACAGAACAAGAATTTAATTGCTTGTTATAACCTAAAGCGAAGAATAACTTCACTATCAGCAGGAGCCTATAGAAAACAACTAGTTGTTTTTTATAGGCTCCTGCTGTAAGCAACCAAAAGCATATTTTGCGAGGCTAGTCGATGATCTTCTCCGATATTTATAGAAATCGGGCACGGTAGATAAAAACTCAGATAGGTCGGTAAAAACCAAACTGTAGATATTTCACTTCTCGTCGATCGATTTTGACGTTTGAATACTCCATTTTGAAGGTGTTTTTTTTCTCCAGCTTTCCAATGGTCCAAACCCCAAGCAGGTGTGTCTTATTGTTTAGAAATTACAAGGCAAAATGTTAATTTTTTTCGGGGGATAATCTGGATTGGGATTTGGTATCGGCCAGTTTCGTTTAATGATCGGCTCGGGTAGAAAAACTAAGTTTTATAAGAATGAAAAATTTATTACAGAGATTCCTAATTTTATATAAAAAATGTTCTCATATGAATAAAAACTTTATCATATAAAAAAAAACTTTTATCAGAAATAAACTGTGACGTATGTAAATCTTTGTATGTTACTTTGATCAAGAATTTCAATTGAGGGTCTAGAGTTGCATAATTATTGGGCATGGGTTTTAGTCAGTGTTCATTTCAGGTGTAGTTTCCCGGCCTGCATACGACAAAATTTTAAAGTGAGGTGATTGCCAAAAAGGGTTAGTTTCGATTATGAGTTAGTTTTGGGTTAGAGCAGCTTTCCTGGATTGGATTAGATTTCATTTCAGGTGTAGTTTCCCGGCCTGCATACGACAAAATTTTAAAGTGAGGTGATTGCCAAAAAGGGTTAGTTTCGATTATGAGTTAGTTTTGGGTTAGAGCAGCTTTCCTGGATTGGATTAGATTTCATTTCCGGTGTAGTTGGGCACGATTCCCGGTTTTCATCTCTGGCTTTTTAATATTTTTATTTGTCTTATTTGCATGTTGGTGATTGGATGCCTTCCCCGTTAATTTTGTACCTCCCGTTGGTCCCCATTT
>JAHWFP010045600.1:0-15545 GCA_023313725.1 Lithobius niger | reverse complement strand
CCTCACCACTGCCATCTGTTACTATTGAGAATGTTTTTCCATTGCAAGGCAAAGTAGTTAGGAACAGGATGGCGTGTGATGTCAACGGTGAATTAAAGTCAAACACGTCCAGGCCAATACGTAGACGGCAAAAAAAAAATTTTTTAGGTGGACTTTGCGTGATCCCACCCCTCCCCCCTTGGGGGGGGGGGGTTTCAAATTAAATAATTGAAATTTGCGCAGTAAGCAATGTTCATATATTTCAGTTAACTTTCGAACTGTTACTCGGGTGGATTAACTTGGCGAAAGAGCTTAGCGTTTGATATCGCGACTTCAAACGGCTGAAAAGCTGGCGCGAATCCTTACTAAGTTTTGTTTTGGAGTTTTATCGATTTACAAAACTTTTAAACGATATAACCCATTTACACTGAGCGTGTTTATTTGTGAATGTGGTACGTAGCCCAAAAAGTTTTACGTAGGCCAATTTTCATTCGTTTACTTGTTGCAAACTAAGGATGGTAACGAAACTCAGAAAGCGTCAGTTTGCTATTCATAACAGGCACGCATTAAGCGGGTTGGAAGTATACTGTCTGATAAGAGTAAAGAGGACCCTTTAACAAATCCTCAAGGACTACGCGACCGAGTGAAAAGGACACAATTAGCAAATCCAGAAGGAAACCGTAGCAGAGTGAAACCAAAGCAGTACCGATAACGACAACAACTGTTTACACAAGATAAGGTACTATACTAGTAATAAATACAATCACATGAAAAAAGGTGATTGCTGTCTCAAAACGGAACGGAAGCCAACAAAAATTGACCAGAAAGCTACACCGGCTTTTCCATCTCATAATTGCTAAGAAAAAAGGTTTCATCAATTTGGATCAAAACGCTGTGATATCTACCCCCAAAACAAAACTCGTTAAAGATTCCCGCCAAGCTTTTCGGCCATTTGAGTCGTGATATCAAGCGCCAGGCTCTTTCGCCAAGCCAATCCCACAGACTAAGACTTCAAACGTTAAATAAAAAAATTGTAAATTGCGCAATAAGCAATTTTCATATGTTTCGTTTAACCTTCGAACTCTGTGGTATTAGCCTGGCGAAACAGGTTGGCGGTTGATATCACTTCACACGGCCGAAAAGCTTGGCGGGAATTCTTGACAAATTTTGTTTTTGTGTAGATTATAATTGCTTCTTGAAAAACGTTTGCAGTAATTAAAATGAGAGGGAAAGGAAAATAGGAAACGTGACTGCCCGTAATTCAAGACCCGTCAGCATGAATTGCCGAAAATAATGGCCCTTCCGTCTTCGTTCGTGCCATCTGTCACCAAGGCAACGGTTGTTCTTTTTGCTGTCTCGGGCCCCTGCCAGATTGCAGTTTGCTGATTGGATGGACCTTCTCGAGTGACGCAGCTAAAGCTTTTGCACGAATCGAGGGTACGGCCTCCCAATATTATTAATAAATGATGATGACGATTGGAAATGATAAGCTAGCAACCAAAAAGAAACGGATCGCGAAAGATTTCTGTCACTATTTAGCATAACTTCAGAACATACCTTTATTTTCGAACTTTGTATATTTGTGGATCCTCGAACCCAAAATTTACAAACGTAATTAATAGGATAAATAAATCGTTTTGCAACTTGTATTTTAAAATTGTAAAAATGTTCGTTTTTAATTCAGAAATTTTTACAATTGCGTACATCATAATTTATATTAATAAATAATTCTATATATATATATTTTTTTGGTAACATCTATTGTCACCAGACGGTGCTGTTGACCTACGGTCGAATAAACAAACACCTGTAGTTCGAGGACTGAAATGATATCTAATGTGCGGCCAAGGGGCAGCTTTACTTGTCATCGTTTAACTTATGCATTTTTAAGATATTATATATTTGGCTACGATGACTGTCTCATAGGAGAGTAATTTGGAGAATAGCGGTACCAAAAATGAAAAATGTTGAATTTTTCTTAATATTGCTCAAAATGAATATAACGCCTTTTTGTTCCTCTTTGCAATTGAGACTGTTCAAAAAGGCCTAATTTGACCTTAATCATTCCTCTTTCAAGGTATTTAACCTTAAACAATTTTTAATTTCCCAGGCTTTCCCCGATTTTAGGTAAAAAAAAATTGCAAACTTACAAGTCAAACCGTAACTAAAAAATGTGCCTTAACGAGAACCCGAAATATTATTTGCAACTAGATGGTGTAAATTATATTGTGCAGAAGCAGCCTATTTTTCAATACTAGCTTCACAATAAAGTAATCTAATCTAATATCTAACAAAATCTAATCTAAATAATCCAATAAATAAGAGGTCAACTCCTTGAGTTAATTTGTCTTTTGCATGTGAAAACCTTTTCCTTAGTGCCTTTTCTGTAATGAAGTTCCCTTTAACAGTTGCTAGACAATCCAAGGTATTCATATTTCCAGACATTGCTAAGTTGCACTATTGGCAGGTATATCTGGGTTTAAGCACTGCTAACTATATCTGACCGATCGAACGACGCAGAGTGGGTTGGGTTTGTCAGCGAAACATCTGTCATACAAAGAACTTTTTGCACTTGGGGGGAAAATTTCCATCGCTAAGTGCTTCCTTTTCTTGGGATATTTTTTACATAAATCGACGATTTCGACGGGTTTTAGACGATGATTTATCCGTATCCACAAAAGAGAAGATGTGAGGGAGACGCTCGGCGTAAAAGGCAAAAAAAAACCCCAAAAAAAGCATGGAAACAGTGAGACAATAGCACGTGACGCACGCATATTTTACTGTTACTTAATGTGTACCCAAAATTAGATCGGCGATAGCTAAACCAAGGTTCAGACACATTTTTAATTCTCAATTTCCCTGCCATTTCCCGATTTTCCAGGTGCATCCAATCCAATGGCAATTTCCAGGTGTTTACAAGTTGAGCCAATGTTTTTATTAATATTTGTACGAAAACAATCCCAACATCCCAGAAAATAGCTGTTTACAAACTAGTTCAGATGGAAGTAAAAGCCTTTTCATCACAGATATTGGCACTAGCCTAAGATTTGGTTTATTAAAGTTACATCTAAAATACTTGAACGCATTAAAACACAAATTAAAATATGTGCTACTACCCAGGATTTTGTTTTGGATCTGCTAATTCAATGCAACTTACTGGTCTGACACACAGGCATTTATTTAATTTCCCTGCCTTTTCCCTGATTTTCAGAAAAATTCTAGTTTTCCCTGAAATTTCCCTGAGACTTTGGCTCCATTTTCATTTTCCCTGAGATTTCTAGGTTCTCCAGGTTTTGTCTGAACCTTGTAAATAGTAATTACCGATGTTGATTATAGAATTGGACTAATCAGAGTACCGATATCCACAGATAGTTTCGATATGGCGCACTCCTGTTAGAAAAAAAGAAAGTAGTGATATCATCCCAAAAACCAACAATGATAATGAGGCCGCCAAATAGAGAATGAGTCCACTTCAAAAATGAGTGTTATCAATAGCCTAAAACATTCACCAAGTTCAATTCCAACGACTACGTCAATTACTTTCATTTAACCTTTCAGCTGTTGGTCGGTGGAATTTTAGTTTTATTGTAAATTTTAGGTGAGTTTTGGATAGGAATTATTTTACGAATGCGTTGGTGTGTTGATATCACTCCTTTGATTGGCCGAATTATTCTCTACTTGGCGGCATCTTTCAGTTTACCTGTTTTGGTTTCTGTAAGGATTAAATCTACCTATTTCCTCTAAAGTACTTATAAAGGATGATTTATGTTTATTTAAATCTATCAATTACCGATGCCCACTTAAAAACAAAAAAACATTTACAGTGTAAGAATTTGTCGGTACGTAAGATTTTGACCTCAGACGTACGAAGGGTACACATAACATTTTTACTGTAAGCTTTTTAAAACCTAAACAGTTGCTAGGTGATGTAAGAATTAATCAATGTAGACCGTTAAAAGTATATAAATACCTCTCATTATGTAGTACAAAACTGTCTCGCACATGGAGAAAAACCAGGAAGAAGTAAATGCGTTGCAACATTCACGCGTGTTTGACGTAATGTTGCAAATATGAATCACGCAGGGAAGCCAACATGGAATCAAATACCTCATCTCACCATTTACGCGTACATCTTCGCGAGGAAAAAAAATAGGGTTACGAAGGTTCACAAGTATTTTGGAGAGAAAGCACCGCCGATGTAAACACGATAGGGACACAATTGCCAATGCCGCCAATCGCCGCTAGAGGGCGTCACGGATTCTGTGTTATATTATCATCACTTCTGGCTTTAGATGGAAATTACTTCGCGTAGCCTAGATTATGCATGGTACCTATTCGGGTGCGTGGAAAAAATCACAGGAAAAAAGTCATAGGAAAAAAGTCACAAAATGATGATTGTGAAAATATTTACTTTCTTTTTATTTGCTGTCCAACAGCTTACTGCAACATGATAGTGTTTATTGTTAACCATGGTTGTAGAGGGCTGAGAGAATTGAAATCAGGCAATATCCTATTCGAAACCATTGAGTGGTGCTTCACATTGACATGCTTCGCAGATAGCGTTAGTTCGAGGATTGTTTTTGGTGGCGACATCGTGCTCATTCGTGCTTTTAGTCCTCTCCAACAATGGTTCTAACAAAAACCTGCAACCTCCCGGCATGCGCTTGCTCTCAGCCCACATCCGCCCGTCATGCATCGGCTCCACAAGTTCGAAATCGGGCAACAACTGACACGAGAAATGAACAACAATGATTGTACATAGTATTCCGCGGTAACGCGTTGTAAATAATGGGAAATCAGTGATAAATGGGATATTACGCGCTTTCCTCATGCTGATATCAACACGAGGCCTCGACATTGTTGATCTCAGCCTTCTGAAAGTGGGTCGGATAATATCCTACACATTTGCCATGACTTTCGGCTGCCTATCAGTCGAAAAGATCCAGAAACATAAGTACGGTCAAAGTACATGAGAAGTTCCCACACCTCAAGGGGTTGTTGAGGAAGTACAGTTTTTAATACCTCCTACCTTCTTCCACATCTTCGAGAGGCAAAAAAGCTAATGCATAATTTAATCATCCCACAAAACAACCGAAAGCTTGCAAAACATATCAGTTTAAAACGACTAATTTGTGACTTTTTTCCTGTGACTTAATTTCTGTGACTTTATTTCTGTGACCTTTGTTCCTATGACTCTTTTTCCTACAATCCCTATCCGTACGCTTATTTTAAGCCTAACTGCTTAGATATAGCCTTAATGCATAACGTATTACCAATGTGCTCCCCTCAAGTATAGGGGAAAATGATCAGATATAAACTCTGTCCTTGGTTTGACTGAATGTAGAAATAACTATGTCACATAAGTTAAAAGCAAGTCAAAAAACGGGAACAAAAAGCATTTGCAACATTTGCAGCATTTAATACAGGCACCTTTAATTCTCCAGTCGTAGTTTATCGATGTCATGATTGTTGCGCTTTTATTAATACTAATACAACACACAAAAAAATGTAGTTAATACACAGATAATAACGATACCAAAGGGCATTTGAGTTGCATGTAAACGGCTAATGTCACTGCTCTCCCAACAGACCAACGACATAATGGAATGTAGCAAAGCAATATACACGTCATAAATTAGAGTAGGCAATAGTACGCGTTGCCACCTGCTTTTGTGCTACCTGCATACACACCAACCACGGATGACTGCCCCCGCATCCTGTGCGTGTTAACGTTTATTCTAATTTAGATTTAAAGCTGAACAGCAGTCAAATAACTACGACTTTCAACTGGACGTTACGACCCCTATTTCCTGCACCTGTTTTCACGGATCTACCTGGTGGAGAAGCATTTGAAACTAAAATTACTGACTGGGATTGAGTGAAAATCACTTCACATTAAATCGTAGAATTAAGACATCAACAAACACAGAATATTTTTTGTAGGCCCATTTTGTGGTTAGTTTTTATTTTTATTTCCGTATTTTTTACTGCAAAATCCACGGTCCTAATTAAGTTTCTGCACACTTAAAATAAATTGCCGTCTTACAATTTTGCAATTATCTCTGTTTTCCAACTTAAATTGCGTGGACATCTGAAATTGTTACCATCCTGCACTACATGAATTTTAACTAAAAACTATGGCGTCTTAAGCAATAAACAGCTGAACATCTAAATGCATCTTACGTTTAATGGTATCTTAAACTGATGGTTTAAAATGGCATCTCAAACGTAAGTTTGCAATAGGATGCATCTTAAACTGGTGGTATCTTAAATCTTCAAAGCACGGATTCATTCCATCTTAAATTAAGATGGTTTTACGATATTCAGGAGGCTCATCAACCCAAAACAACTGAATTTCAGATGCATCTTACGAATTTTAAGATGCTTAGTTTTTACAGCGTGAGAAGAAGTGCGCAGCCATTTTGTCCTTATTGATGACAAGGTAAAAAATTATCCCGCATCTGGTTTCCATGTCGTGTTTCCCTTCTTCCATGCCTGATTTAAACAAGCACATGTCACAGGCAGACAGGAAGCGTATTGGTGATCAAAAACGAGAAAATCAGCTCAGCGTCTATACTTTTTATAGAGCAGCGTCATGTGACGTCATATAATTGGCTACAAGAGACATAGCTGCAAGGGACACTAGATTAAAATGGAGGGTTAAACAACGGTACTTCTAGTCAAGGCAGCGCTTTGAGAGCGAATTTCAAAGGCCTAAAAAAAACGTTGTTTTCTCCAATCCCTTATGCTCCTAGGTTCTAATTGGAAAATAAAGATTCCACTTGCTTAAAATGTCAACAAATCGACAAAAATCACGCATTATAGGCCTAAGAAATCCACTCTTAACAGCATTATCTTCAGTAAAACGCGCTTCTTTTCCCCCTCCAGTGCCCCTTGCAGCTAACCCAGTTACCGGCTCCACCATTGAGTTATATACAATAATACTACGTTATGTCAACTGCCCTATAGGCTGTTTTGTTTTAAGTTGGCTACTGTCATGGAAGAGAGAGTCAGAGACGAAACAACTATATGGGGGAGCATGTTCGAAAAACATACAAAAAATTCAAAGTAATTCTTCTGTGAAATTTTAAGTTTCTATTGATCATTTAAAATCGCTCACCACCGTGTTTTTACTCTCGTTCGTGAAAATCTTGGCTTTAGAATAAAGCAAACTAACCCCATCTGGAGGAATGTAAGAAAATGGCTGGCCTTGAAGACTATAACGAAATAGGAATAACATGGTTTGAAAAAAACCACTACATTTTTTGAAAGAAACTGTGCGACGAACCCAGCAAAATAGCCTGTTTTATTTCAGACCATGCTATTTATGCGTATATTAAAAAGAAAAAATGTTTAAATCAAACTGAAAAAACAAATTGCTGGTAACTAAATCAAAAACAAAATCTTGTGTTACGGAGCACGTATTCGAACATATGTTAGGGCCATAACCGGTTAACTTTTTCCCAAATCAAATAACATTTGACGGTGTGCAATTTTATTACATTATACGACCTTTATATTGTCTATTACAAACACAATCATTTACGATCTTAAAATTGTTCGATAAGCTTTTTAAACTCTGATGTAAGAGATTTTATAACATCGTCTTATGCACAAATCGTGCACTAGCATGGCCAGCATCAAAAGCGAACCTGGTATGGCCATTTTACTGAGTTGCCATGAGACTACCCAACGCTTGCGGCATTAATACAAATCTCATGGCATTGCTCTGGTTGCTTCGAGTTTTCGGGGGCCTTGACACGTGCACTCGTATATTGAAGGAATCGCACTTTAATGAACGTATCTACGTTTAGCTTTGCCTTTGAAAGATATTAATGAATACCTAACGTAAATTCTACGTAATTCTGAACATGTTCTCAGTTCTGTTAATGCCTTCCTGGTAACGTATATATATCTGCGGAATTATCAACGATGCTTTCAATTCACGACACGAAATTTAACACAACGTAATTCCCAGAGCCAAAGAACATATTTGAAAATGCACGCCACTAAACCGAACCTTTTGCAGCCAGCACCGACGCACTGCCAATGTCTTACATGAAAATTGTTTATGCACCCTACACAAGTTATTAATAAACTTATGTTGAGAAGTGGTCGGAATGGCGTTGGAAGTAATAACATAATAAAGATTTAATGACACCACGCCAAAGTGCACGAGCGTATAAGCAGGGACGGGACGATCACATAATTATTTAACCATGTAATTCGACTATACTAACGTAAATCAAAGTTGGGTAAACAAATCGGACTCGTTACCGGGATATTTTATTCACAGGTAGACTAAACTTTGTAATCCAATTTTGGAATTTTCTTCCGAAAAAGCTAACAAATGCATGCATGTATTTAAATCACACACAGTTTGAATTACATTAAGAAATAAACGAAAGTTAGTCATTCGCCCCGTCTGTGTACAGCCCCAATACCAAAACAAATTTAAACGTATAAAATATTTTACTTAACCATACTTTGCCGCTGTTATTATTAAATTTATCGTTAAGTATATTGAATTAGCTCACCTTTTGGTTTCGGCTAAATCTCAATGGTAATGACGAACTTATAAAGAATTCTGCCAGCAACGAGGAGTAATGGACAGAATTATTATCAGACTGTGTACTAGTGTACGATGGCTCAGTCAGCAAATCGGTTGATGCTAGCTCGAGTTTAGGCAATGGTCTATTTTTCATTTCAACACTTTTTTCTGAAAATTAAAGGGGCGAGCTGGGGTTCCTTATTTGGTCAAAGGCCAGGTTACATTGACTCAGCCAGCGACTTGTTTAAAATCAGGATTCGTACTCGCTCGCCATTAAATTTAACATTCCAGCATTTATTTATCCAGTTCATTTCCATGACTTGACAATGGCAATTCCAGGGCCACAAACACACAACGAGAAATTAAGAGAAATTTGTTATAACATTATGAAGTTTTAATAAACTTTGTTTAACTTCACTTTGCCGTTATATATCCAACTTGTCCTTCAAATTTGCCCTTCAACTTTTGTTTAGGTTGGCAGGGTACCGATCGTAATACGTGAAATTGAGAGAAAATCCTGAAAAATGAGATCCAAACTTTATATAAAAAAATATCATTCGTAAAAAAATAGTTACGCAAACACTCTCAACTACTGCGTTACGCGTATACCATAGTTTTGCTGTACATTCACCTATGCTACGGAACAATCAACAATAAAATTGTGTATTCCTTTAGCAAATGCTTTGTACATTTAACGATTTTGTTAAAAAGTGATAATTTGACAATGCACTGTTCACTTTTGTGCCTTTTTTTTTTTTAATACGAAGGACCACACCCACGCCTAACGATCAGGCTGCGTGTTTACTCTCTCTCGTGTTGAACCGTTGACATTTTAAAAAGTTCTTTAATGGTCACTACAACACCTGCTGCGTGTACGCCAGTAACGGTGAAAACCAATGAACCACGCCAGCAATGTGATGCCCTCTACCTCTAGTGGCCGTTTCTGCAAACCAGATTAAAAAATTCATGCATCATTAGAGGACAGATGCACTGATTATGTGGTATTTATTCCTAATTCAGCCAAAAATTCACTTGTCCAGTATAGGAGTAAAGATAATTCTAGAATGGTAGAATTCTACCCAACTTGCTAAATTCGTTCCGAAAACACCAAAACCGTACAAAAAAACACGTGAAAATGAGCAAATTTCTCCAAATTTTTCCCCAAAATATTATTACGAGTCAAAAACTCACCCAAAACGAAGAATATTGAGCCGTGATTCGGTATTCAGCCAAAAATACCGAAGTATTCGGTATTCACCCAAAACTGCAAGCATTTGCTATTCAGACACAAATTCAAGTATTCCATATTCGGCCAAAAATTTTAGTGTTTAGTATTCAGCCAAATATTGATTTTTCCAAAATAAGACATTCGGCCAAAAGTTTAGTATTCAATATTAAGCCAGTCTTTGCCCGAATAACGGCATTCAGCTAAAAATTCTAGTAGTCAATATTCAGCCAAAAATTCTAGGTGTTCAATATTTTGCCCAAGTAACGTTATTCGGCCAAAAATTGTAGTATATCAGTATTCAACCAAATAGTCATTTTGCCCAAATAAGGTATTCGGCCAAAAGGTTTAATATTCAATATTCAGCCAAATATTGACTTTGCCCAAATAACAACATTCAGCTACAAATTCTAGTATTCAACATTCAGCCAATATTGACTATTCCTTAGTAATGATATTCGGCCAAAAATTCTAGTATTCAACATTCAGCCAATGTTGATTTTGCCCAAACAACGATATTCGGCCAAATACTATTTTTGGCCGGATAATGAAATTCGGTATTCAGCGGAATAACTGTTTAATTTAATACACATTTTGAAATTTTTTTAAAGTAGGACACTTGGCTAAGAATTTCTCATTGTGTTTTTGAGGACTAGTCTTCTAACATTCCTAAACGACGGAAAAATCATGAGCTTTTGCATTTTTTCAGGGCGCATTCTCGCAGCAGAAGCTAGAAATTATCTCAAACTCCAACATGGCGGCAGTTCTAGCACTGTCGGCTCGCAACGAAAACAGTCAAAAATGCGAGTTCAGAAGCAAATGTGAAAATTGTTTCGTCAGGAGGAATTCTTTATCTTATTGTCACGGATTGTAAGCCTGCACTTATTTACTCAAACGATTTCAGATTTAGGTAATGCAGGTAACGTTGTTACCATGATAACTACATCATTGCCATAGCGACTAAATTCTAGCTGCGAGAATGCAAAGAAGGGGCATTGCGGCCTAATACGAAATGAAACATCCGTTTTTAAGCCACGTTTTACTACGGGAAGGAGGGAGTTTTTCAGATATTACATCGTCCTTAAAATTTTATCAGAAAATCTAACCAATTACTGCTGCTATACCTTATTCAGCACCGCCACGCATTTTGTATAATTTATTAAATTATGCAAAATGTGTGGCGGTACTGAATGCTCGCGGAATGTTCGGCTGAATAATTTGGTATTTGGTATTCAATTGTCGACAACTAAAATATTCGGCTGCGTATTCGACAAATTACGTATTAGTTGCTTCTCGATTTGTACGCAGATTGTGATGCCGTCACGTTGAATGCGTATATCTGCTCCTCAAACCCTTGTGTCTGCTGCACATCAGCATTTTACAACACTGTCTGTTAACATCAGATGAAAACACTGGCAGTTTCGTTAAAATAATGACGAATCCTTTGCGGCGGTGTAGTGTCAAGCCTAGCCTATAAACTTTGTTTGTGCTAATACTGAAGTTTATTCCCATTTTACTTCTCCTAAGGGCCGTGGTAACTCCCTTCTAAATTATTCATAGAGGGAGAAACCTGCATGGGGAATGCCTGTGTTTGGTCCGAGAAAATAGTTAGGACCAGTCGATCCACAATTGGGGTCGCGATACACCACTGCGTCCACGACACTTCAGTTTATGCCGCCCATGATAATACTTCGCACAAATCAGTTGTCTAACCCCATGCACAGTGCACTCACGAATGTATTTTATTTTGGGGTGGGATGGGGGAGGAGGTTAAAGACTGAAAATGGGGTCCAAGAAAAACGACTAGTGGGTCTGGGACCCTCATGGAGTGATGTAACCATGCCTCCTTCCCCATCGTAATTTACTGTCCAACCTTCAAAAACAACGGAAATTTAGAGAGCGTACTTCGCCAGCAGTACGGAATGAAGTCTCCAAGAACGGTGAAACCTTTTTGGAAATGGCTGTTCTTAAAGCTATTTTTTTTTCTTTAGTTTCGACCGGATTTTACTTCAGTCGGTTAACTTCCCAGTTGAATCTTATTTCGGTTATACAGTTCCAGACCAACCTTTTGTTGGTCTGTATCCTACTGTAAACCTAATGGAGACAAAATAATTTTTGTATCGCGAAACAACAAGCTGCAATAAAAACAATTTTTTTTTTTTTTTGCAAAGCAAGGCGTTAACTTTTCTGCAACCAGGGTAATTTCCAAGGTGAATCGCTAATTATTTAAGCATATGTTGGAGAAGGTCTCACGGGTTAAGCTCAACTTTAAATAAGCTGGTTAAATAAGCTGGTTAGCAATGCATCAGGTAGTTTGGGTGGTGTTCCGTTTTAGTGCCATCTCAGTTAATTTAATACTGATACTTTAAAGTGAATGTACTAACCAAGTTTGCTGTTAATCCTTTATGAGAATGTGCCAGGAATTAAAGTTTGCCATAACTCTTCCAGCAGTTGTCAATGGAAATTCTAAGACGAAAAACAAGTAATTAAAAGATAATGGGACAATTAATTGAAAAATTTGGTAAGTATGAAGTCTTGGCGGTATTACAGCAACATGTGTGTGACAGATTCTGTTCGACTATAGGACACAGGCACACTGAAACACTGGCACGGCAGTCAGTGCAATTTGGCTCCGGCATAGCAATTTTTTATTTTAGATCCTGTGCACTATGTTACGGTTCGACGTATATTTTACGATGTTACGATATACGGTTTTTATTTTGCGTTATCGTTTTAACATAAAATTGCCGAGTTGCCCATTGATCCCCCCCCCCCCCCCGTATTTATACGTATTTCCTGTTAGACGACTTTCCGTTATACTGTTATACGATATACATTCATCCAATTATGCGATTTTCCAGTTAGACGATTATCCCTCGCCCCCCGACGGGGCGTCGGACGAACGTCTAACTGGAAAATCGTCTAATGGGATAATTGTCTATAACCTACCTAAATAAAAAAATCTGAAAACCCATCTAAACGGAATATCGTATAATGGAAAATCATCTAAACGGAATATCACATAATGGTTAATCGTACAATGGATAAACGTCTAACTGAACAATAATATAACTGCGGTTTCTGATGTTATATGTATAGCTGCAGCGAGAGCGGCAGCACGAGCAAGGCAGGGACATTAGATGATTTTCCATTATTCGAATTTCCTGTTAGACGATTTTCCATTATACGAATTTCTAGTTAGACGATTTTCCATATTTCCTGTTAGACGACTTTCCGTTGTACTGTTATACGGTATACATTCTTCCAATTATGCGATTTTCCAGTTAGACAATTATCCCTCGCCCCATGCCCGACACCTTGCCGTCTTGCCCGCGTTTGGTAACTCAGTACGACTTCCCAAGGTCGGGGAAGGAGGGAAGTGTGGCGGTGAAAGAGATGATGGGAGAGGAGGGAGAAAGAATATCCTTTACCAAAAAACAAACGTCACGTGTGTACGCCGCCACTGTCGTGGGTGATTTTCCTTCTGCCTACTGCTGGCTGCCGTCATGGCAAAAAAAAAATTTCCAACGCCGGCACCATTGTTTTCTTTTTCTTTGACGCACACCTCTACCTGAAATTACCGTAAACTTTCTCTTGAAGCGCATTAGCACTCATGAACGAGAACCTGTTGGGCTGGAATTTGGTTCCACATAGCATGCGCACTTACTTCTGACACATCTCTTCATTAGTGGGAAAACACTTCAGGAAGCATTAAGAGATAAGAAAATCTTGCCGTCGTGTTGATGATGTTTGAGGCCGCATCCGAATATCTGGGAGTATTCCAGGAATTCATTTTTTTTTCACGTTTGTCAAGCACTTTTCCAAGCATGGAATTTCATTTTTATTTTCCAGGACATTTTCAGGTTTTCAAGGACCCATACGAACTCCCACTAAAATATTAAGCAATGCACATGGATAGCCCTACATTATTCCCTAATGGAGTTAATCAGTGCAGAACTGTTATATTCTATCGCTTAAAAGAGGAAATATGATGATTAACACTTGAGCGTAAAAGAACAATTAAAATCAGTAATGTTGTATAATACAAAGAAGTCGAGATTTACCAATGTTTGTACCATTTCTTTAGATGTTGCTATTACAGTTTTAATAACTCGTGCAACAGCAGCATCTAACTTGTATGTATACAGTTTTGTCTATTTTTTATCGAACGTTTGTTCTTGTTACGGAAAAAACTAAAAATATACGCATACAAGTTAAATCTGATTAAATCTGATATGTGTGTGTATTTTTTATATTTTTTCCCTAAAAAGAACGTTTGATCAAAAAATTGCAAAATGCACGAGTTATTTAAACTGCAACAGCAGCATCTAAAGAAATGGTACTAAAATTAACAAATCTCAAATTCTTTCTTTTTACTGTTCTTTTTTTAATTTTTTTATTTACAACAGTTAAAATCATGGTGCCTCTAAATCTGAAATTCAAAAATACCATGGGTTTCAGAATTATCATGAATGGAACACATAAAAAAAATCATGACCTATTAAAAACCAATCCTAGACTTACTGGATTGAAAATTAAAGGCGTGAACGTAAAATTGCAGCTGGACTAAATTAAAGACGAATACAATAACATGCTGTCAAAGCACAAAGTAACCAGACCCCCTCAGTACGTCTTCGGGGGGGGGGGGGGGGCCAATGATCTTCAGTTGTTCTTCATCCAGTTATTTAAAAAATAATGTCTATTTTTTTTTTAAATCATGGCTCGTTAAAAAAAATCATGACTTTGTCTGGATTATTATGGCTAAAAAAAATCTACGACTTTTTCAGAAATAGCAACAAAATATGCGTAGATATCACGTAAAACAAAGTAGTAGTATAGATATCCTATTAAACAGGACTGAACCAACGGCTCAACAAAAGTCAAATAAATACAGATGCAAACCTATTTACGTCGCCTTTTGGACTTGTATGTCAGATTACCTGAGGGGGGAATCGCACCCACGACCTTTGAAACCAAAGGCCGACGTCCAACCGCTGAGCCATACTGACACGGCCTCAGTATGTGTATACCATGTTTAGATGTACACATGCAAGTGTTAAATGCTGCCTATGGATTTTTCTTTTGGACTCAAGAACGGGGACTCGAATGAGCCGCGTCAGCATGGCTCAGCGGCAGGACCTCGGCCTTTGGTTTCAAAGGTCGTGGGTTCGATTCTCCGCTCAGGCGGTCTGACATATAGGTTCAAAAGGCAACATAAATAAGTTTGCATCTGTATTTATTGTATTAAACAAGTGTTAGCTTAAAACGTAAACATAACTAGGTGACCGCCTATTGTTTTGAAGAAGGCATCTCACCTACTGACGCCAAAATATAAACGGTGAGCAATTTTATGCGAAAATTAAGCGCCCTGGCTTATTGTATGCAAATCATCGCACATTTTCGAGAAAGCTTTTTTTCGCCTTCACAGGAAGTTCTCACAACTTTTCCTTTCTCAAGATCAACAACTTAGACCTAACTATAAAATGCAGTTCATTTCTCCAGTCCAAAGTGTTTGGTGTTGTTACTCTAGCATCATTAATATCATTAAAGTTGAATCGTGTCAACAGATGGCGCTGAATTTGCGCGCTTAAATGTAAAAAGAATACAGCGTGCAGAGAGCTTCCTAAAAAGTGACAATTATTTAGCATTCTTTAGAATCAGACACGCCTATAAATAACATGAACACAACCGTGGTCTGCGATGCTAGGATTTGTATGGTATGTGTAACGGCACATAGTGCTGTTGCAAATTTGTAGTCAAAGGCTATATTGTGCAATGGACTGCAGTGGC